>REGL01001790.1:19348-31980 GCA_004194395.1 Aurelia aurita complex sp. Pacific
AAATTAACAAGATGTCTTTTGTAGAAATCTTTCTTCAAAATAGTCCATGAACACACTTCAGTCCCTAAATTTAGTTCATAGTAGTTTTTTTGTTAGTTGTGTTGGAGAAAGGTAACTTTGACATTGCTAAAACTTTGCAATTTAAGAAAATTGATAGATACCTGTTTAAAAATATAAGAGGTTAAACTTAGTGGGGATTGTGACCTTGTTATGACCTTGTCCTGACCTTTGAAGAAAATTTATGAGGCTATCAGTAAGATTCCAAGTTACAAACAGTCTAGCACAAGGTTTCCACAAGGCTAACCTTGTGCTTGCCTAGGTTCAACTTATTAGCATTTTTCAAGCAATTTACAAGGTTACAGCAAGGCTTTTCTAGGCTAGAAGAAGGTTACATGGCCATAACTACAAGGCTTGTACTGTACATGTCTATTACCTGGCCTTGTATTTTTGTACAGGTATCTTTCCTTCATATATTTAATTGTTTCTGCAATCAATTTCTTTTTCAGAGCCATGAAGGGGACTGGAATATTCAATCATGCCAGCTGGCCTTTGCTGACTTCAATTTCACTCTTAGTCATCATGCTGTACTGCCCATGGAAGATGAGACAGACATTTCAAAAGGAAATGAGCACACAAGGAAGACAGAAAAGCAAGGTAACAACTTGATAAATCAATAGTTTCTTTTTTACTGGTTGACTAAAAGATGTTCTGCCATTCAAAAAATCATTGAAGTAAATGTACTTGCAGCATAATCATCAAAATTGATTTTTCTAATAGCTACAAGATTGAAGTAATTTTTGTATTTTTTTGTTGTTAATGTTCATGGTAGTGGTCCTCCTGTTGCCAATTAGAAAGTTTCAAAAAGTTACTTTTTGCAGAACATCCAGAGAAAATTGCCTTACTGGATTATCAAGAGGCATCTCAAAATAAAAGAAATGTATTATACTTTTTGAGGACTAATTCAGTATTGCGACAACATGGGCATAATGGGTGACACCACTGTAGATATTTTCGTAGATTTTTTTTGTGATAGTTGTCTCTATATTAAGTGTAGGTTTTAGGGTTGTTGTGTATTTCCATGCTACCTTTGCTGTTGTTTTGTAATGTTGTAATTGTTTGTTATTGTAAATTTTATGAGAATATATAAAAAAATATAGCTTGTCAGTTTCACTACTTTCAATACTCCATTTTTCAGAGCAATAAGTAAGGTATTACTTTCAGTTTCTGTTTCACTTTCAGTTTATCAGTTAATCATTTCATCAGTATGCTAATTCTCAAAAGGATTTCAATGGTTGTCAGAGACCTGGAAGATTTGATCATGCATTTTAGGCCATTTTCCAGCTGTTCTGCAAGATTAATTTTTTAAATATCTCGAATTTACCAAGGGACTACACTTTGAAAATCACCAACAAATGCAAAGAATACCTCAATCTTTCAGCTATTAGAAAAATCAGTCTTTATGATTGTGTTTGGCTGCTGTAAGGGAAGAAACTTTTGCGAGAAGAAGCTTTTGTCATTGAAGGGTCGTTGAAGAGTTTAGGAATGCTTGAGACACTGCAAAATTTTATTAGAAACCTAATTCGCGAAAGTTTATTCCCGCAAAGTTTCCCGCTTTGGTCAATTCGCGAAAGTTTATTTCAAGAATTTCGCGTTTTTTGCCAACTCCCGAAGGTTTCTTCGCGAAAAAGTTTCTTCCCTTAAAGCATTCCTTTCCAAAGTTAGGGGTGATTAATTTGTCAAAAACGGTAACTTTCTGCTTCAGATGAATGAGAAGTAAACAAGAAAGGTCATCGGAGCCTGGGAATTAACGTTAAGATTTTTTCTTTATTCTGCAACAGATTCAAGTGACAATCCTCCTACTTCCATGATTGACATGCTGGATTTTGATTTTGATTTTCCACCTCGTGCTCATTGCTTGGCAAGATGGTAAGTTTTTCTAGCAAATTACCTTTTAAAGCCTGCAGAAAGATATGCCGTATCCACTTACCGGCCAGACATCAGCTGGTACAATGTACATTTGCGACTGGGGACGTGCCATCGGGTATCAATTTGCACGATTTTGGTACAAGGAACGGTATCCTTTTTTGTGATTTTGGCATATGGAATGAATAAAGAGGCCATTCTTGAAAAATTGCTAAGGTTTCGGTTTGCTTTCAAGCTTGGATGGCACGCCACCAATCAGAATCTGTTCAAGTGCTCCCCTCCCCCGAAAGCTGGAACTCCTATCTAAGACCTAAAAGAGTTTTCGAGGATATCATGTTTTAGATGATGGCCATATGCTGCATCAGTCTCAACAGGTCTGTTGCCCATGCTGGTATGAGCGAGTATGAGTTCGTGTCATATTTTGCGAACAATAATGAAACACTTCAACATCAGTCTAATTTTGCATTGAATCAACAGGGACAGATTTTGTAACACAATAGCATGAGATGCTTTTGTTGACACTGGAATTCAAAGCGATTAGTGGCTGCAGACAAAGGAAATTCTCTCAACCATAAATTCAAAACAAACAAAGCCGCAAAAGTTGCTCTGAAACCCAGGTAGCTAGTGCGCTCGTTGTTTTTATGAGCAAAAATGAGCGTATATCGAAAGAAGAAGGATATATCTAAACATCTACCTCGGGCATTTTATTTCTTTGGTTCAGAAGCTGAGCAGTAAGTGTTTTAATTACACCCAAAAAATAGGAGAATTGAATCGCCTCCCAATCGGCTTTTAAATCAAATAGATAAAATGCCCGTGGCAGATGTGTAGATCTATCCTTCTTCTCTCGATCTATGCTCATGTTTGCTCTTAAAAACATTTCTGGAATGCACAACGAGCGAGCTAGCTACCTGGGTTTCAGAGACATTTTTGCGGCTTTGCTTGTTTTGGTTTACTGTTTGAGAGAGTTTCCTTTGTCTGCGATCGCTAATTACTTTGAATTGTGGCGTCAATCAAAGCAACTCATGCTATTGTCTTACAAAATCTGTCCCTGCTCATTGAATTCTGAATGATATGGTGTGAATGACACATACTAAGCTGAGCACTAACTGCAACTAATGGAAGCAGAATATCAGCGAACCTCCCTTGGTATATTTTGCCATCCTTTTCTTCGACGTAAACTCACAGTGAGCTCTCCGTACTGCTAACCTTCTGTTTAATGAAGCCTCGTTATGAAGGACTCATTTTCGGATCCCTCGGATACAACTTCTGGGTTGAAGGAACCCCTTGTTTAATGAGATCTGGAATTCTTTATGGTTTGCTTTGGTTGAAGGTTCGTTGTGTAGGGGGGTCACTGTAGATTGTGTATTCTTTTCGCGTTCTTCCTTGTTAGTCTATTTTTGTATTCATTTTAGTATCTGTTAAATGTAATAGCCGCAGGGTTTCAATGTATTTTCGTATGTCTGTGTCTGTGTGTGCTTCTGTTAATTTTGCTTTTTCCTCTTTTGTTGGAATATAGTCGTAAGAGAGAGACGGCCTGGAGGCACTAAATTCCTAACTCTTGATAGATTCCTCGAGCCTGGACCTCAGAAGAATCTCTGCGTTGTTCACGTTGCTCGTCAAACCTTAAAGCGCCATGCCAATCACAATGGCGAATTGTGTGCTTTTGGGCTGTCCCTCTCTTACGACTATTCTTGGAACGATTTAAATTTAAATTGTAAGTGCCATACATAGTGGGAACTCGCTGACTATAAGTCCTTTCCCACTATGGATGGCATGTAGTTAATTAGCCTTGTTGTTTTTGTAAATAGTTGTTGTTTTTAAATGAATAAAGAAAAAAAAAGTCTATTTTCATGCTCCTTGTTCTATCGTCTTGTAGTGTTATTGTTTGTTAGTAAATTGTGCATTTAGGAGAATTTATAGTATGATATAAAAAAACCCTCCCTTATCGTCTTTTTTTGTGTTACTGTAGTTAAGCTTTAATGAAGCTTTCACCATTTAATGAAATGTTGCTTATACATTCTTATTTTAGGAACGGATTGAAGGCCTTCATGGTTCTCTCCCCAAGCAACCCAAAAGAAGATATCGACACTGAATCGAGGTCGAAACTGTTACTTAGCTCAGTTGCTGTGGCGCTCTCCAACACAAACTGGTAAGGCAACTCTTATCATCTTATTGAAACGTTGCCCTTGTAATTTCCATACCGTACAAGCTCTATTAGTCCCCTCTTTACCAAGCCCCCTAATGAGCTCCTCCCCTCTGAGCCAAAATTTTGAATAAACCCCCCTACTCATATCTATATCTGAATCTTATATCTATTAAGCCCCCCCCCCACTTATATCAAATTCCAGCGGCTACCAACAGTTTTCGATTTATTTTGCTAAGCAAGTTTGCATGTTAATTTTGATATGGTCTGGGACAAAACTATGTCGAATTTATGTATTTGACCATGAGCGATAGGACACCAAATGTGTGAAAGGTTTATTGGTAGCGAGCCACCTTAACCAATTGTTTTTTGTATGTATTTGCCTAATTTCTACTTGGTAGTGAGCCACCTTATCGCTGATTCGTCATTTTGAAATTTTCAGTAGTGAGCCACCTTAAATGCAGATCCACCTTAATCGTCCTTTGGCGGTTGGCTACGTTTCATCGCATTCAAGATTTCTGACCGCTTTTACCTTCTTTCAATATGATTGATCTTGAATTTTGTTTTCATTGTAGTGACATTCCCATGTTTGTTCAAGTGCAGCAAAGATGGCGCAGGTTATTCTTTGGCATTTTATTGGGGAATGGATTTCGAACCAGTTTTGAAATGGCACACATGAGAAGCACGCCTCCACAGTGTCAAAATTTATCTGGTCTGCTGGATGTTTTCAAATCAAAATTAGTAAGTCGTTTTTTTGTCATGTTTCATGCAAAAAATGATGTCACAATTATATTTTTCCCACAGTTTTTCAGTCTAGGAGTTGTTGAAGGCATATTTCTGCATTGATTACTGCATGTAATAAGATCAGGGTGACCTTCAAGTGCTTGTCTACCTTATTGAGTAATCTTTTATTATGTATTTTTTATTAGAATGGTCTATTTTCCCCACTTTATGGACATTCTCTATGTCCTTGTTTCTTCTCTATTGTCCTGTTACTTTTCACCAGCTATCGTTAATAATGTCACTCGATCTTTCTTAGAACATAACCTTACAGTCTACCGAAATTTCCTTTTCACATACAACATGCATACATTTTTTATTTATTAACGCTGGTCCAACTCTTACGCAATAGACCTTTTAGCTATTCTGAAAAGAATCAGAATCGAACGATATTTTGCTACTTTGAAGAATTTTCGAATGTGCACAATAGTGATAGAAGCTCTGATGCCACTCGATCGAACCTCGTGTGTAAGAAAGCATAAAAACAACGCTCGATCCAAGCTCTTTTGTAGAATAGCTAAAAGGACTATGTAAAGATTGATGCGAACCTGCAACTTAGAAGATATAAAAATGATGAAAAGTTGAAACCATATTTGCGATCTCATTTAATGGAAAAGCTATGTTGATTTGATTTAAACGATGAGTTGCTAAAGGGTATTTGTTCTAGAAATTGCTGAATTTTAGAATTTAGAAACGAAGTTCTTCTCTGACACTTTGTAAGTCAGAGCTCTCCCTCCTCTTTTTACAAAGACTTGCCTGCGTCTAGCTATCGCTTTTATCTTTCACCAGGCAGTACCCCAAAGACTAATTCCACCTGTTACTATGTCAGTCAGATTCACGTATATTCTGAACTGGCCTGAAGATGATTGGGTGCAGGAACCCCCTGACATATCTTCTGGTTTTGGCGAAGAAATTGGATATTTGAATCTCATGAGGCTGCCGTTTGGACCACTACAAGATCCAATCAGGTGATCATAAACTCTCTTTGTCAGTATTTTTCAAATCTTGTTGCTGAAACAAACATTTTGGGATTTTTTCTTTATTTCTATGTCTGAGTTGCCTTATTACGACACTTGCGATATTCTCCATGTATGGCTGTGTAACCAACGAGTAGACCCATTATCCAAAAGGATAAGGGTTTACGAAGCAAAGAGCAAAAGTTGTTACTGTGGTTCCAGATTTCTGGAACTTAATTTATGCTGCCTCTGTTGAGATGAGTTTCACACATTATTTTAATAGAAGATTAATAAAAGTTAATTGGGCTGCCGTAGCAAGCTTTATCTCTGTGTTTCGTAGAACCTTTATTCTTTAAGATAATAGGTCTACTCTTTGCTCTTAGGCTGTGGCTTGTACATCTTCAGCTGTTTGGAGACGTTGAGAATCAAGAACGCAAGCAGCTTCATTTCACTTCATTTTGTCTGTTTCAGGACTAGAAAAGCTAAAAAAGAACATTTGAAAGCAAAGTAGCCTGACGGAACCTTGCTAATATTTCTATATTCGCAGATCGTCTGTAATACATTACCGATTTAGTTTGGTTAAGTTCCTTTTCATCTCACTCAGTTTACTTTCATGAAACTTACAAATTAATTTTTTCACAGTGAGCTACATCTTGCCACGTCCTGGCCATGCCTTTCCGAGGAAACGATCGTTGATGACAGTGACTTCTCGTTAGTAACTATTTTTTGGTTTGTTCATTTCATAATGATCGTACCTCAGTTTTGGTTATTGGTGCGTACTCTGATAGGGCTTTTCTGGAGCAAAGAAGTAGGACCGTAAAAAGACTGGGAGCATTGAAGCATTGCTAGATTAAGACGGGGGTATGGAGCACACAAATTGTGGAGAATATGAAACAGTATTAAAAGCCAGTCCAATTTTAAAGAGAGCATGCTGCTTTTTCATTGGAAGTAAAGGGTCGGCGAATCCCCCCCCCCCAAACAGAGCTGCATTATGTCATTGTGAAATTTTAACATCTAGGTGTTCTATCATGGCAATGCAGAGGTCGATATTTAGCTGTTGATTAGAACCAAAAATGTTATGTTTTCCATGCGAGTACAGTTGGGGTCTAACTGATTTTCGTCTTTTCATTTGTCTATCAATCTAACATTTTCAACTAGTTTACTCGATGCTCCATTTTTCTTCAATTAGGGACTTGAATCCAATAGAGGCACCAAAATGGTCTCTTAGAGCAAGGTCTGCTGATAATTGCACTTCGCTTCTTTACGATCACCTGATATCGTTCCTTCATATCTGCAAGAACTCAGAATCAACGCAACAAATCATTCGCAGTCTCTCCAGAGATGAGCTAGATTTAGGTAAGGATTTTGAAATGTTTTCATGAATCATTATTTCATATGCATGTTTATATAGCTAACCGTTTCTGATTTTGGTTATCTTCAATACAACGATGATAAGAAAAGAGCGTTATCATGCTGACTGAGGTGTGTCGATAAGTACTGGGCAGTAAGTGTTTTAATTACGCTGAGCAGTAAGTTTTTTAATTACACCAAAAAAATAAGAGAATTGAATCGCCTCCCAATCGGCTTTTGAACCAAACAAATGAAATGCCTGCGACAGATGTGTAGATATTCCCTTCTCCTTTCGATCTATGCTCATGTTTGCACTTGAAAACCATTTCTAGAATGCACAATGAGCGAGCTAGCTACCTTGGTTTCAGAGAAATTTTTGCGGCTTCGTTTGTTTTGAATTACTGGTTAAGAATTTCCTTTGTCTGCGATCGCTAATCTCTTTGAATTGCGGTGTCAATCAAAAGCAACTCATGCTATTGTTTTGCAAAATCTGTCCTTGTTAATAACAACAGAATTTGTTCATCTCTCTTAGATTCTTATGGTGATATCACACAAGCTTTTCAAAAGCTTACGGAAACGAGTCCACGGTTATCACAAACAAAGCAATCAGCCTCGAATAGACCGAACAAAAGAGAGCAAATGAAACTCAGAGAGTCTCCGTTACCGGAAGAACTTTTAAATGAAATATTAACAGTAAGTTTTATTCAGGAAAAAGTGTTTGACTCCTATACATGAGAAACGTATTTCATCTTGCCTCATAACAAAAACGCAGCTAAGAAACTCTGTGGTTTTAAGGCAAGGGAAGTCTGTTGCAATAGTAAAAATTATTAGGGCAATGAGCCAATTATTCGCTGTTCGGCAAATGTGCGAACGTTGAATTTTCTTTTGTCTTAATTTTTCGCTGATTTTCTTCGTAATTTTTTCAAGCACCTATTTCCTGATTCACACGAAGAAATTGACCATGCAGAAGAGCGACAAAATTTGCTTGCAGAAGAACAGAAAAAGATTGAGGTTGAAACGAAAAAGGTATGTTTCTCCCACCATTGTTCGGGTCACCTACTATTTTTGCTCTTCTGCACATTTGTATTTTCAGTCATGAGAACTCAGTTTATTTAAAAAATACAGTACAGTTCCATCGTAGCTTAAAGGACAAGTCCGGGGTTTCTACAATTAATGTCAAAAAGCAACCTTACCAACTGCCGAACACCAGTTGTGAGTTCTTTCCAAGTTTTGAGATCTCTTTCTGTTGTAAATTCGTACAACATTTTTCGTAAGTTAGGCCCAATGTCGTCGCCATTTTGTAAAATGGCGATAAAATGGCTAGCCTCGATTTGGAGGTTCGATTGTGACGTCGGAAAGTACTTGAGAGTTTTGCAAGAAGACAACCTCGTTTAGGTGGAAGGTGAAGTGGGTGAAATGACCTCATAAATAGAGAGAAGGTTTGAAAAAAGCACTACACACCATTCACAACATTGTAATCTTTCATTGTATCAACAATTATTCCAACTCCGGACTTGTCCTTTAACACCCACGAATTTGGAAGTCTTCTTTCAAAATTCATAAGATTTCGTTCATTCATCCTTTCAAATTCAGAAAAAGCAAAGGACGAAGCGCTGACTTCTTTTCCAGTTATCTTTGATTTCCAACGCGCATGGATGTCTTGGAAATGCATGATTTTTTTACTACTATAACAACAATAAAATCGACATTCTTTGAATTCGGGAAAAAGTCGTGCGGCGACTTCGAGTGAATTCTTTCGAACGAAAATTGCGTTAAGTTACGATTGAACTGTGCTGTATGTCCTCTTTGTTTATAACACCAGACTTCTTTATAGACTTTGTAACTGTGGATTCTCAGGGTCTGTTTACATGAGACACTCAAACCGATTTGAAATTTCAACCCGATTCGAGTTAAATTCGGTGTCTGGTCAAAGCCTTGGAAAATGCGATTTCTAACTCAAACCGGGATGAAACTCAACTCGTCCGTTCAAATCGGTTGGAAATTTCACCCCGGTTTGAAAACACCATGTGAACGAAAAATATTTTCAGATCGGTGTGAGATGCAGTGTCTCTGGTTCAAAATTCACATTGGCTTATTGTTGTACTTGGCGCTCAATACATGAATTTACAACAACACAGGTCTCAGACCAGGGCGAAGCGTCATGTGTACGCAACGGGAAATAAGCTGTCTGGCCAAGGTCAAGATTCAATTTTACCGGTGTAAAATTTCAGACCGGTTTGACTTTTTCATGCAAACGGACCCTTAAACTTTATTAAGTATTCTAAAGGGTGTTGCTTGAATGAATTCCACAAGACCACTGGAAACTTTCCCTTACCAATGAAATATCTTTCAGAGGTTCAAGATTTGTTGTACCAATTATTCATGTCCTGTTTGCGATTTTTATCTACAAACCTGTCCAAGAGTTGTTTACATGCTACAGTCCTCGCCAAAACCTCTTGTGACAAACTAAGTTTTCAGCATTTTTCGACAAAAATCACAGTGCAGCTATAACTTCAGCTGAAATATTTTGCAAACCCCCTCCCTTCCCCCCAAGTCAATGTTGTTTGTCTTCCCTCAGGACACTTGCGTCATGATATTTTCCAAGTTAGAGAAATCAGCAACATTAACTTGGTGGAGGATGGGGGGNGGGTTCAAGATTTTGTTGTACCAATTATTCATGTCCTGTTTGCGATTTTGATCTACAAACCTGTCCAAGAGTTGTTTACATGCTACAGTCCTCGCCAAAACCTCTTGTGACAAACTAAGTTTTCAGCATTTTTCGACAAAAATCACAGTGCAGCTACAACTTCAGCTGAAGTATTTTGCAAACCCCCCCCCCCTTACCCCCCCCTCCCCCAAGTCAATGTTGTTGATCTTCAGTCAGGACACTTGCTTCACGATATTTTCAAGTTTCAAGAAATCAGCAACATTAACTTGGGGGGTATAGGGGGGTATTCGCTCTTCAGATGTACTTTTTCCCGTTTTGTGACAAGGGTTTTGGCGAGGATTGTAGGTAATATATATTGATGTTGTTTGCTGGGCTCTGTGGTAGCCAAGATATCTATGCTAACTTTTCATATGTGTTTCTTTAATTTAGGATAAATTTCGAACAATGAAATCTGCTCCTGAGAAGAGTTTGGTCAGTTTACTTACAATTTCCCTTTGCATTGTCAACTATGGATATGGCGGTAAGATAATATTTTCATTATACCTCAACTAAAGTCTCGGCTGGACAAACAAATTTCAGACAGATTTCTACATCCATGTCCCATTTACGCCATCTGATATGACGCTAGTCAATTCTCGGTCGCTATCAAAAATAGTAGTAGGTGGAGGTAGCTGACACAAAATTGTAGTTGCTAGTTTCCAATGATCTACCTCAGAAGATCCATAGGTATATCTACAGTCTTAAAGGACTGAATGACTGACATTATTTACCACAGTTGTGATGTTGTTATCTTTAGTAACCACTAGATAATACCCGGCAGGGCTCAAAAAACTTTTTCCCTCCTAGTAGCAAGCTAAGCACCTTAGTTTATTCTTACGTATTTTATTCATCTTTCCCAATATACTGCCCAGTTATATCCCATTTCTTTTCTCTCCTTCTTTCTTTCCCCTTCCTTAATTTCTTGGCCTATTCTCTTTTTCCATTCCTTCCGTTTCTTTTTCCTTTTACCCTGCTTCCTTCCTGTGAAGTTTGAGCATTTCAGCTACCTTCTTAGTAGCGCCGTTACCATGCTACGTTGTTTTTGAGGTCTAAGGTTCTCTTTTCAACATATTTTTGTTAATCTTTTTCAAAAGTTATTCATTTTAACATAAGGAATCTTTTATTTCAGGTGTTAAAGCATTTGCTCACCTTTGGCATGAGTTTATTTTAGAAATGCGATACAGATATGAGAATAACATCCTAATACCAAGGTATTGTGTGTTACTTGTTTCTTTGCCTATTTATGAAAGTGCCAAGTGCACAATATCCATATTTTAGCATTTCTTAGAAGAATGCTATTAACATTCACGCAAAGATGCTGACATTGCTCTAGATTTTTCTCTCAGGTTAGACAAAACTGTGGAAAAGTTTTCATAACTGCATGCGCCTATGCTGGCCTGTGACCCAACGTGAAACAGGCCTCAATATTTACCAGCAGTAATTGTTTGTTTCTATCTTTTTTGTAATTGTATATTTAGTTGTAATTCAGTCGCATGTTTCTTTATGTAGCAATGACCAAGGGGTAGTCATTGTCTTTGCTCCCTGCGGTATCATCCCTGCAGTGTTGTATAATTGTATACTAATTAGAAAGTATAGTAGGCTAAACGTGTATTGTAAAATTTTAGATGAATACAAGAAAAAATGAAAATTTTGGTTAGATTTACCGATCTCTGTCCACAGCTTGGGAAACCATGAAAATTTTTTTATAGCAGGGTTTATTCTGGCATTAAGTTCTTATCCCAAGAGTCTTTGTGATCAATAACCTCACAGCCTGTAAGCACCCAGTAATTCTTAATTCTCATAATTTAGCGAATGAATTGCTTTTCAGATATGGTTCTAAGAAGGCCATCTTCCTGATTTACTCTTTTACAAAGGCCCAATGTTGCCTTGGAATGTTTTTATACTCTTAAAATACCAATTTTATAGTCCTTTTAACAAGACAACTAATACCCAAACGAACTTTCTTTAGTTATTTTATAATTATTCTTTTCTTTTACAGAATGGCAGTAGGACCTCCAGATTTGGGTTATTGCTTAATACATCAAAAGTTAAAGGTTAGTAATTCATTTATAATGCTTATTCAAAGTATTTAATTTTTTTTCATTATCGTAGTGTTTTATATTTCTATATTTTCGACAATGGACCATCATGAAAATAAGGACTTTCTCGTTCTTTTTGTGGTTTCCCTGCCATCTCAACTCAGCAGTGTGTTTGATTGTTTCCTTTATAAATGAATTTTTGTTGAAAATACTGGGTCTCCCAAGAAAGTGCTCCCATTTGAAAAGTCACCAAAATTCGATTATCATATCTTTCATAAATTTTCTTTTTGATCTTCTTTCGGCTTCTTTGTCAATGATCCAAATATATTCAAAGATAATGAAATGCTTGTTTTCGTTGCTTAAAAGGTGTGAAAACATGCATTGAAAGACTCCATTTTGAGCTCTACCGGGTGTCCCGAAAAAATGTATGCGGATTTGGTTGACTCCAGCGATATGAATTTAGCTTCAATCAATGTCTAATCACTCTGAAAATGTTCATTTTCATTTTTTTTTTCATTTTAAAATTATTTATGCACGGTAGCCCCGTCAGGCAGTATGACTGATTTTCAGGGGGCCGTGCCAAAAACTTTACAAATTAAAAAATCTACTAAAATTAATAACGGGAAAAGGAAACTAATTACAACCATAAATAATTTATCTACAACTATTTACAATAAATTTACAACCGACCCTTTATCTTGTTCTTAAAAGAAGATAAAGAGGGAGCTTGCTTG
>REGL01001790.1:45235-55875 GCA_004194395.1 Aurelia aurita complex sp. Pacific
GCAACCACCATTTTTCGTCGATTATCGTTGCCTAGCAAACTGCAAATCCATAATGGGGCGCATCTTGCCTTATTTTGGCAAGATTGATGCTAAGTGTACCAGGGTGTTCTTTCGGCTTCGTGACCAGCGTATGACGTCAGAACACCCTGGGAACGAGGTTGATACATTCTTCCTTGACGTGCCATATTTGAACAATGTCAATCTTTCCTTTTTAGCAAACTTTCCAACCTTCCGATGGAGCAGAACCAGTTGGAAAGACACTTTCAGAGGTAATAACAGAGATACATTTGAAAATCTACCGGTGTCCCAAAAATATTCCTGTTTGAAAAATCACCAAAAAATTTGAGTGCCAAAATGATCTATAATTTTTTTCGCAATTAGGTCAAAGTCCAAATTATATTCCCAGGTGTAGCTGGTCTTGTAATTAGTTATCAAATTTTGCAAATTTTGTCTTAAGAGTGCGTTTTTTCAAAAAAGTCATTAATAAATATATTTTAAAGATTGTTTGGATAAAGGATTTTGAAATCTTACATTCCAATTATAGTTCGACGAACCAACGAAAAATCAATGAATCACTATTAATCAGAGAATACGATCCTTCAGTGAATACTCGAGAGACATCATTCTAATTAGAATTGTTCAATTAGTCACAAACTTTGATGTTATTTTTGAACTTTTAACTGATTTATATAAATCTTTTGGGAGTTGTAATCTCAAAAATTTTTGTAATATAGATTTTAGATGTTTACGTTTTTACTCATTCACCTGATGATGCTGTATGGACGTACAGCGAAATATTGTACAAGATTTTATCAACGGATATTGAAACATGAAACTGCTCGTAATGAGCATAGGTTCCAAATCTTTAAAAAGGCTGGTGTAAAATTGAGTGAACTATTTCTTTGAACTGAATGACTTCAAAGAAACTTTAGCTATTTCTCTATAATTCTACCGTTGGACTTTTCTGAAATCTTTGATATTTTCAGAGTTAAATTGTTTTTCTTCTTTTTCAAGAATTCAACAAAAATTTAAAAAAAACTTAAAACCATCGTATATTCTAAACCGTTTGACGAAACATGAAGTAATTTCGAAGAAAACCATTGTTTATGAATGCCTACAATATGGTATCAAGCAAAGTCTGTCACTCATCTGGTTTACGATTTAGAAATTTGATGACGTCACATCCTCGAATGAGCTGAAATGTAATGCGCTGTAATTTTGAAAAATATTCAAAATTTCTAGAAAGTCCAACGGTAGAATTATAGATAAGTATCTAAAGTTTCTTTCAAGCCATTCAATCAAAAGAAAGAGGTCATTGAATTTTACACCCACCTTTTACGCCGAGTTAAAGATTTGGAACCTATGCTCTCGTGATTCTTTTCCTAATCAAACTCTACTCCCGTTGTAAAATTTTTAGTTTGAAAGATCGTTTTTGATATGAAATTGTAAAACGAACAAGAAACAGGCTTTTTTTCTTGGTTTAAATTTTCACATAATGTGAGGCATTTAATGTTGCTTTCGAAGTTTAAACGCTTCATTTTTATCCCTTTAGATCATCAGAGAACCTCAGAAGAACAAGAGACTGACTTTTCCACCCCCAGCTGGGCGTGAGTATATTTTACGGACGACAATTCATAAACCTAGGGAATCATCGAGGCCATCGCCTCAAAGAATGTTTACTGTTATCACACCAGATGAATTTAGGCTAGCTGGAGCGTTTTCCAGAGATACAACATTTATTTAAGAGTAGAGCAGACTTTATTTATTGCAAACAAATTGGAAAGAACTTCCAATTCTCGTCATTTAACCTTACCCAAATTTCTCATAAATGTTAGTTTCGTAATGGGTGTTCCAAAAAAATGCATACAGATTTGGTTGATTCCAGCGATGTGAATCTAGCTTCAATCAATATCTAATCACTCTAAAAATGTTCCTCGATTGTTTACTTGAACATAGATACCTCGTTTGTTGGTATTGGTGCTTTGAGAGCAGAAATATCAATCTTGAAAGCTCAAATTTGCGTCCACTTGCAAGCCAGAGCTTTGGCCTTTTGGCCAAACCAAAGTCCTGAAGCACGTCGAAATTAAGAGCTGAAATTAATGAACAATTAAGAAACTTCCTAATGGGTGACTGGGGGGGGGGTTGACTTCTGGAAAACAGAATAATGCAAGATCTAAGATTGTTCACATTTTATAAAGGCTATCGTTGATTTATACGCTGTGCCTTAAGAAATTGCTTAGGCCAAAAGGCTTATGGTTTGCAGGAAGAGGCAAATTTGAGCTTTCAAGATCATGTCTGCTCATTTATTTATTGTTTATTCAACTGAGTCACAAGGTTTTGGTCAAATTTACAAAGATGCTAGTATTTCTCTCAAACTGTTGTTTGCAATAAATGTAACTGCTCAGCTAGGTAGATTGACTCAAATTGATAAATTCTATGATATTATTTAAATTCAATGGTGGAAAAATATGACATGTCTTTTTTAGCTCTACTACAAACCCGAAATGTTGAGTTACAGTGCGGTGAGGACCTTATGGGCTAAACTTTGGCCATGTATTTCGCTGCAACCGAATAATCTCTCTTCCAAGGAGGCTTGCCGAATCTGTGCAAGGCCTGAGGCAACTTTAGAAGGCATGAGCCGCTGCTGGTAATGGCATAACGATGAACAGGCATTTGTAAATTAAATGCCATTGGTAATCTAACAGTTTTGACCCCCACGCTGCAAACAGGGCTCTTAAAAATCGGGTGATTAATTTATTGGGTAGAAAATTTAATTAACTCGCAGAAAGGCTTAATAGACCAGAGGCTGGAGGGGGAGCATGGTCACCAAGAGAGGGAATTTATGGGACATAGTTTTTCTGGATCACATTTTTGCGTAGATTACGAATCTGGGTGTTGATCGGGCAGTTGAGGGGGCTTTTCGGAGATACAGGGGGGAAAAGGCTAAAAATATGCCATTGAGACTAACAACAAGAATATGAAAGCCTAAGAGGAGCAGAGTTCACAGAGTAGCCTTTTTAGATCAAGCTTGTCCATAGATTATGAATATTAATGTTGGTTGGGTGGTCGTAGTGGTTTTTTCCAGGATTAGGGGGGCCAAAGACCTAAAAGCTATGCGGACACTAATGACTAATATAGAGACTGGGGAAATGTCATTGAGTTGGTATATCATGAGAGCATCGGATTCTATGTGTAGATTAAGAATCTAAACCTTGATTAGGAGGGTAGGGGACTTTTCCGAGATACAGGGGGGGGGCGAAGGCCTAAAAATTCCTCAGACACTAAATATTTAGACTATGAAAACGCAAGAGTTAGTTTTTTTCCAAAAAGAGCATCTGATTTACACATATTATTCGCGTAGATTACGAAAGTAGACATTAATCGAGAGGTCAGGGGGACTTTCCCGAGATACAGGGAGGGGGAAGTCCAAGGTTTTACTGAGGAAGTGACTCTCCTTTAAGTTAGTTTGAGCCCCTAAAATATAACTCTTTATCCTGCAAGAATTAGTGTATGTAAGTCAAACCCTATCTTTGGCTGCAAAATCTTTGCTCTGATTATGCTAATCAATGCATGAAGTGCTGCTGAAGTGGCACAATATACAAATTTTATCTATAATACACTTACAGCTTATTGTCCGAATAATCAGTCCAATTCACGTACTCCCGGTCTGAAATTTCATTGCCGATGGCTTTGTTCTCTCTATCGATTAAGAGCTCTGCAGCTCTTTCTGAAAAAGGTTCAGTAACCCAGTCGACAGGGCAATCTTCATTCTATCCATAATAGCTTGGATCCTCGATTTCCACGATTGGGTTTTGTGCTTGTCGCCAAATTCTTGCAACATAGCTTGCGCGAAGAAGGTGCTTTTCAAGGCTACTCTTGCATAGAGACAAATCAGTGACCTTTTCATTACGCTCAAAGTTTTTCTAGAACATTCATTTTAATGCTTCATTTGCATTTTCGAGGTGCTTCTCTCCATATAAACAGCAAACAAGTTCTTCAATACAGAATCAACTAATTACCGAGACAGACGGTTTTCCGTCCCCAAATTGCCGAGCAACGTTAGGAATTCTTCATCATCCTTGACTATCTTCCATAATTCATGGTTCGTTGCTAATCCAATTTCCTGAACGCTTCCCTCTCTGGAGACTCTAAAGCAGCAGTACAGTGTTTCCTAGAAAAATAAACAACACGATCTCTTTGAAATGATTGCATTTCTTCTTTCCAGACCTCTTCTTTAGAGAGGCTCTTCTCGGGTTGCACGCTTTCTCTTGAAACGACTGGTCTATGTTTCTTCTTTTATGCGCAAAGGAAAGAAAGAAGTTTGGAAGATAGTCAAGGATGATGAAGAATTCTTAATTTTGCTCGGCAATTGCGGGACGGAAACCGTCCGTCTCGGCAATTAGTTGATTCTGTATTGAAGAACTTGTATTGCTGTTTATATGGAGAGAAGCACCTAGAAAATGCAAATGAAACATTAAAAAGAATGTTCCAGAAAAACTTCAAGCATAATGAAAAGATCACTGATTTGTCTTTACTACCCCCATGCAAGAGAAATCTTGAAAAGCACCTTCTTCGCGCAAACTACGTTGCAAGAATTTGGTGACAAGCACAAAACCCAATCGTGGAAATCGAGGATCCAAGCAATCATGGATGGAATGAAGATTGCCCTGTCGACTGGGTTACCGAACCTTATTCAGAAAGAGATGTAGAGCTCTTGATCGACAGAGAGAACAATGCCATCGGCAATGAAATTTCAGACCCGGAGTACGTGAATTGGACTGATTATTCGGACAATAAACTGTAAGTGTATTATAAATAAAATTTGTATATATTTCCACTTCAGCAGCACTTCATGCATCGAATAGCATAATCAAAGCAAAGTTTTTGCAGCCAAATACAGGGTTTGACTTACATATACTAATTCTTGCAGGACAAAGAATTATCTTTTAGGCCATTCTCCCTAAACTGAACCTCAAACTAACTTAGAGGAGAGTCACTTCCTCAGTAAAACCTTGGACTCCCACCTCCCTGTATCTCGGGAAAGTCCCCCTGACCTCTCGATTAATGTTTATTTTCGTAATCTACGCGAATAATATGTGTAAATCAGATGCCCTTTTTGGAAAAAAACTAACTCTTGCGTTTTCATAGTCTAAATATTTAGTGTCTGAGGAATTTTTAGGCCTTCGCCCCCCCCCCTGTATCTCGGAAAAGTCCCCTACCCTCCTAATCAAGGTTTAGATTCTTAATCTTAATATAGAACCCGATGCTCTCATGACATACCAACTCAATGACATTTCCCCAGTCTCTATGTTAGTCATTAGTGTCCGCATAGCTTTTAGGTCTTTGGCCCCCCTAATCCTGGAAAAAACCACTACGACCACCCAACCAACATTAATATTCATAATCTATGGACAAGCTTGATCTAAAAAGGCTACTCTGTGAACTCTGCTCCTCTTAGGCTTTCATATTCTTGTTGTTAGTCTCAATGGCATATTTTTAGCCTTTTCCCCCCTGTATCTCCGAAAAGCCCCCTCAACTGCCCGATCAACACCCAGATTCGTAATCTACGCAAAAATGTGATCCAGAAAAACTATGTCCCATAAATTCCCTCTCTTGGTGACCATGCTCCCCCTCCAGCCTCTGGTCTATAAAGTGGGACGAAAATTTAATCAAAATCTTTGAATTTAAGTAATAACTCGTATTAACTATATCTTCTTTATCAACATGTTTTTGAGCGATATCCGGATCAAATATGAGCCCCTGTGCCAGGCGTTGAGCCCCTGTGCCAAACAGCGAACCCCTGTGCCCGGCAGCTTGCACCATGCGTTCAATATTGTGACATTTGTAACCATTAATATAGAACATTTACCATCATTGATAGAAAGCATTTAATCATCGTAAGAAGTTTGTAAATAAAAGCATTCTCAGACTTAAGATTCCGTTGTTGCTCAACCAGTAACTGTTTTTGCAGTGCACAGTACTGTTATTCTTTCTTGTAAACATTACTTAAACTTGAAAAGAGCCATGATGGGCCTCGATAAAAGCACACAAGGTGAATTAGGTACTGAAAAGAAAGGACTACACAACCCCACCTTGTTGTTCTATTGTCCAGAAGATTGATGATAGATCTTTAGTTTAAGTATTAGGACGAACAGAAACTGTAGGGATATTTCTGGGAGTGTTTTGCCAACAAGGCAAATTTTTGGCCATTTTTATCTTCAAGTCAAATCACCAGCTCTGTTCTTTTTAAACAGGATCACTCTCATTTTCTAAGCGGGTTTTGACCTTGACTGTCCTGGTATATATAGTGCTAGGGATGGTAAGCTGAGATGGAACTTGGCAAATGTCGTTTCAGGGTCATTTTTAGGGGTGGTTATAGCCTAACAGCCAACTACGATAGAACGAGATTTAGGACTTTCAATTGCTCTATGAATTCTTTGTTAAGGGCATTGCATTGACCATTCGCCAAATTTCTGTTTAGTAAAACTATTGGGCAGTGCATTTCATCATTGGTTTCCATCAAAGCTTCAAATTTTTCTATCAGATTCTTCTTTCAGTCAGGCATTTTTTTTCTCAGATCCTTGTTTATTGATGTATTTATCCATCAAGCATTTTCTGTCAGGCAAACATTGATGTCAGATTCTTTGTATTATAGACGCTTGTCATTCGGACAGTTTCCATCAGACTCTTACTGGCCAATGAATCAATGGACTCCGCACATACCAGATGCGCTCCAACAGTTGCGTATCCACGTTACACACTGTTGTTTATCGAATGTTAAAAAGTATACGTAGCACTGCGCGCGAATGTTTGAATACTGCTATGGAAAATAAACGCACATGCTCTCCTTACCACTTTAGTAGACTGTGAACATGGTTTTGTCTGTATTTAGAGTATTTTGACGGACTCCGATTGCCTGGTATGCTGTAGATAATAGTTGTGGTGTAGTTGAGAAGGATAGTAGCTTCTTTTCGAATATACATTCAATGCATTTTCTTTGTTTATTAATTCATTCAATGTTGGGAAAATTTTTTGGTGATTTTGGGCACGTTTTGAAGGTTTCTTGAAGAGGCTTTCTCGAGAAAATCCCTCCTTACTTCAGAACGGATTGGCCAATTTCAGTCCGGTAAATTTTGAAGTAGATTTAAACATGTCTACCTTTGAATTATATATTTGCCGATATTATCGACTTGATATCCAGGGAGCTGTGGCCTTTCAAACGAGGATTATTTTTATTGACTCACCCGGTAGTACGATTGTTCAAAGAGCTGATGCATGTTTCTAACTCACTCCTATTCTTTTCAGCAAACAGCGATACTTTTGGGTCATCGTTTTTTGATAGATATAAACTTGAAATTCCAATTCTGTTCATAATTCAATTAACTCAAGGTTATCATAACAATACCTTGGGTACCTTTTTATTTTATTATTTTTTGGCTCTGGTACCCAGAGTATCATAACAATAGATCGCTATCTATTTTCTCTTCATGGCAAACAAATTAACCATTTATCATTATTATTCCTTATAATTTAAGTTTATAAATATTTGTCATCGATACCCCGTTGTCTGCTAATCACTCTCAACGGGCAAATGGTTAAAAATCTATGATAAGTTTAATGTTTTCATTGAGATTAAGATTAATAGATGTTAATTGATAATGATACCCTGATATCAAGTATTGCAATCAAAATATCAGGCAATGTGTTCTTCGTGTATGCTCTTTGTTTTGTTGTCTTTTCCTTGGAACTGTTGACAGTGAACATTGTTTATCATTGGGAAGTTGCATCTATGTTCTTTAAATGTTTGTGGGTGCTATAGTAGAATATTTGACATCAGTTACATTTGACATTAGTTGAAGGTGTTGTGGCGCAGTGGTGTAATCCTCTGACTTTGCAGCCAGAACAGTCAGGCGGACAGGGTTTGATACCCGGTAGAGCCCCACCACTTGAGCGTCATGACAACGGGACGCGGACTCGATTAACGCTTAGCTACTTTTGTGATCCCGGCGCTTGGCGCTAAAAACCGCAACTTCACCTTCACCTTCAGTTACACTCACAGCAAAATAATGGTTTCTCGTACCTTTTAGGGTACTCCAGCCGGCTACTCATGTTGTACCCTTGAAGGTACTCTAGAGTACCTTTTGGCATACAAGTACCCCCAATTTACTCTAGAGTACTTCTCAAAACCACCTTATTTCCACGCTTGTTTCTGTGAGTGTAGTGGCACATAATTGGCACATGATCAAAACATTAGGCCATATGCTCTTCATGTGTACCGTAGTTTTTGCTATCCCCCGCTGGAAATGTTTATAGTGAACGTAACTCATCATTGAACAGTTGTTCAAATATTCTTTAAATGTTTAAAGAGCCACTGTAAACCAGGGTCCTTTGCGGGTACAGGTTTTTTTTATATAAGAAACTTGGATCAGCACTTAGTACTGAAAGTTTCTTAATTTCGCATGGAAATTTCGGTGTTTTAGTAGTAAAAGTTTCTTAATTTGTTTGTTATTTTTGGGCCTAAAGTTGCGATATTGTTCAAATTTGAGGCTTCTTCTCGACAAAGGGCTTCCATTTTACATTGGCATTGTCATCACGAATAAGTCATGCACATTCACGCAAAAAATTACCAATTTTTGTAGTTAAATGTTAAAAAAGATGAAAGTACCTTCGTTAGAGAGACAGAATAAAAGAGACAAACAGAATTTGAATGTTAAGAGTTTTCTTAACTATTCTTGAGCGTAGTACTAGAGTTTCTTAAATTTTTGGTCATCGTAGTACTAGTTTCTTATAGACCAGTTTCTTATAAAAAAAACGTGTACGCTGCAATGTCAGACTTGTGGAAAATGAAATCTGTCCCCAGCGGCACGCTTGGACCCATAGTGTAATAGTTGAACAGTTAGAAAAGTCGGCTGCAGCGTGGATCAATATTTTCCGCTTAGGCCAAATTGATTTTCAGTCAGCCTTAAATTGCAGCATGACTGACAATGGCTCTATAAGGGTGAGGTGATTCAATGTTGCTTTTTATGCATCAACAAAAGGTAAGCAACCAAAACACCATGCCATACGTTCTTTGCTCCTGTTTACAGCATAGCCAGCAAGTGTTGTTGTTTGGTTTTAGAAACTTTCCGGTAAACATAGTTTTTTACCTTATAGAAGTATCATCCTAATGGCATGCGCATATAAGAAATTTCTTTTACAGTTTTGAGATTGCTTTTGGTACGAAAATTCTGGAAATGGTATATACCTTTATTGGTAACTTTCTGGGACTGGGTCCTCTTTACGGAAACTTTTGACAATGTTTTGGTTTCAGAAAAAAAGTTATTTGCTTTAAAGTGAGAAAACCTGCGAGAAACGTCACTCATATTCTGTGATTGTGTCTCAAAAAGCTCCCTTATATTCTAGGATTATGTTGTAACAGAAGTCTTTGTTTCGCACACCTCCCATACGACCCAACAGTGAAGTGCCCAAGGAGAACACGTTATGTATTAATGCTGTGCATACGCTAAACTGATGACATTCATCTAAGTTATGCTCCACTGAATTGAATCGTTGTTTACTGTCATAGTGAAGCGGAATGGATATTGTGGCGGTATCGTTGGGGGAATGGAGCGAAAACAAGGATTCGTGTAATAAGTCTTCGCATAGGCCACCTTTTTTTTACTCTGACAAGCCTCGTTGCAAAAAATAGAAGGATGTTTCAAAATTAATCTTCCTGGCCACCTAGCAGACGAGATTACTTTTCTATTTCTTACGACGTAAATCGCCCACCACTTAAGTTGCAGAGGAGCACTGCCATTCTCATTCTCAGTTGCTGAGTTCAGATTAAGATACTAAAACCGATTTGAAAGTTTCTCCGTTGAATCGAGAATTCATTTGCGGCTCAAAGTAACTGTGAATAAATCCTCAAGATTACGAGCTAAGTTAGATTAGATAAATTTCCATTTAAAGATGCTATGCTAATAAAGGGTAGGTATGACGTATCAAGTCAGTATGAAAAGCATGGATGTTTCTGAGGCTACGGGGTAGCAAGAAAATACATATCCCAGCTAATATTAGAGAAATCCAGGCGATCAGATGCTTCAAAAATAACTAAAAGTGCACTTGACGACCTGAAAACGCTAAAAATAGACACACTGAAACGACACTCTGGAAGAATAGCCCTTTTTGATTACAAAGTCCACTTTGTAATCTAAGAAGGGGCTTCGATGTCAGTCAGTGAGAAAGAAAGAAAGAAAGAAAGAAAGTAAGTAAGTAAGTAACCCACTTCCGTCACGCTCGTTAAAGCAATTGATTAACGTTTTATCTCAGCTAATTGGCACTGAAATAAAGAAAGCGCACATAAAGCGCATACAAGACAGAAGTTTCCCGCGATCCTATAGCAACATTTGACGTCGGCTTATTTCATGTTAGACAGATTTGACAGCATAAGATGGATAAATCACCAAGATGTTTACCCTGACGCAACAACAAATTTACCCAGAATTGGCACGTTCTTGACTTCATTAGCAGCTCAATTATGTCAAAACAATCGTTTTCTAGAACGAACGAATCATTAGCCTTATTAATAGTACTCATTATGCAAATAAGTCAACTTTAGAGGATGATGTAACCGGCGGCCTGCACAGAGGCTAGCATTCGCA
>REGL01001791.1:17810-34931 GCA_004194395.1 Aurelia aurita complex sp. Pacific
GCTTTAGTTATCGTTTGTCTCATGATAAAATAGATAGAAAAAGAGGTCTAGTGAGAGAGAGGTTTGGGGTGTGGGTTGGGGGGGGGGGGGGTGGCGATGGAGGTGTTGTGGTTGTTCTTCCCTTCGCCAGGGTTTCTGTTGTTCAGCACTATCACCTATGCTGGCCTGACCTCCAATGTGAAACCAAAACAGGCTCAGTATCTGTTCAGTATGTATATGTATCACAAATAGAGGTCTCATTATGATAGACTTTTATGTTGTCTCCTGATGTTATCAAAGGCACACTGTCGTGGCACTGATTGGATGAATAAGACAATACAAAAGAACAGAATTAAGCACGCTTCAGTAATTGGGCTGTACACTGAAATTCATGAAGGTGATAACGATTTGACTCCCTTTATTCTCAAAACAAAGTATGACACAAGAGCATAAAGGCTTGGTAGTTATTCAGAGGCCAGGTCGTTTGTTCGTTCTTTCAACATTACGACTGGCCAATCACAGCCACGGCAGTGTGCCTTAAATCAGCATCAAAATTTATGTAATGGTCATTACGTAGTGATTGTCTTACTCCCCGTTGATGTCGTAAAGTGGTTCATATGCAGTATCTTCGATACCTTGCTTTTGTAGATATAAAAATATAAAAGAATATTGCTACTGCTTCATATCCTGCCTTTTTTATTCTTGGCAATATACAGTTCGTTCATCAAAGTGCAAAATTTGCTCACAAGAAAGCAATGCAAGATCAAACTTCAAAAGCCTGGTTCACACTGGGCGATGAAGTTACTGCATTCACTGGAGTCGTTGAGAACGAACAACTCAAAAGAATCAAGGGTGGGCTTGCACTGTTATTCTTTTCTTATGATCCTATGTATGTCCACAGTAACTATGATGTCCGTTCCGTGAGAAAAGAGAAACCTACCCAGTTTCTGGAGAATCAGTGCGACCCAATGTCCAAAAAAGACTGATTTTGGAGCAAATATTTGCAATGAAAAACTTTGTTCAGTCTGCCTACATCTGCTCAAAGGAGACTGACTTGCTCACAGAGATCGCCGTCAGCAATTTCTGCATTTTGTGCATGCGTAGTTCACTTTTTCACACATACGGGCCGGTTGCTGGCTGCTGCGGTTCGCCCTGGAGTTCAGCGATCAACAGCGACAGTTCTGAAATTTGATTCAAATTCTAAATTCCCATTACGATTTCTATTGTCTCGCCAGCAATCGAGCGAACAAATGGAGATCAATTTTCCTGCGGTTCACAGGCAATCTCACGAACCAATCGCTGGCCTTTACTACTCAACGACTGGGTCGCTAGGATGGTGAATTAACGGAGCTAAGTGGAGTAGAGGGAATCTGATTCAATAGGATAAACATAACGCCTGCACACTCTATTGTTCCTCCGGCAGCTAGAAAATATCCACGCACGTGTCTAACTCATAAAAACAATGAAAATAGGCTAATTCTAGACTTGCGTATGCAGCTGTTGAGTTAGCTATTTACACTCTTTTTTACAAGAATAATGCTTATAAGAACATTCAGGCTCAGAATCATCCAATTTTTAAGGATATTAGAAGAATATTGCTCAGCCTCAGCTCACAAGTATGTCTCATTTTTCAGCAGTTGCCTGTTTTGCGGTGTGCATAATAAAGTATTGCATGCAGACTTATCTGGTTGTTTTTAAAAGCGTGGTTTCTATTCGAAAACATATCAGATTTAAAAATAAGAAAACTTTAAGAATATATTCAGGCTCAAAACGAAAATTTCTTGAGAATATCGAGGCTGGACAAATTTAAAGTATTCTTATATAAAAAAGAAAGTATTTCCGTCAACGAACTTTAATGACAAATACGAGCAGAGTATAAATTTACCTTTTGAAGAGCATCAGTCCATATCCTTGGGGATCTTCCTCCATAGATTTCCAGTTACTTTGAATGGTTTCAACATCTTTATTGCTTAGCGGTGGATCTTTGGGAGCGTGTTCTTTCTGAGTGTCGATTGGTGCTGGTTGAATAACATTGCTGCTGCAGCATCCCATACCGTCGTCTGTTTTTGAAGAGTCCTGACGAAAAACACACGCGAAATATTAAAGTACATGTCCTTTGATCCAATATAATCCGGGATAGAGTGTAAATTAAAATCCCGTTGTTCGAGTCGCAGAGAAAGAAATCCGATGTTTATGATCCTTGAATACTTAATAGCGAAACTGGCTAGAGTGCAGTTTAGCGGGCGGTATTCGGATGTTGTGCGTGTTGTTTCATCATTTTCATTATTCATTATTTGTCATTATTTTTAAACCGTAGCCCCATCAATCTAGAGGACTGCTTTATAGTGGGCCGTGTCAAACTTTACAATATTATTAGTTAACTAAAAAGAAACTGACTAGAAATAATAAGAGAGGCTGAGAGAGGCAAATTACTCTTCAGCCTACTTTCAAAAATGCTAAGGGAGGGTGCTTGTTTGACATCCAAAGGCAATTCATTCCAAGTCTTTGCACCCCGGAAAGATATAGCTTTCTGACCACTGCAAGTTTTCATCCTTGGAACAAGGACATCGGCAGTGGCATTGCGCAAATTCATACTGATATCACGCGCAGAATTTTTCTTGAAAAAGTTTGAAATATATGTGATAGTAGCTGTCTCGCTTTTTATCATATCCGTAACTGTTGGCCAGTTTAGTTCCTTGATCAACTTTGAGAAGGATACAGATAGGAAAGGGTTAGTTTCAGAAAGAGTTTCTAGGGTTAGTTAGGGGTTAGTTAGGGTTAGTTAGGGTAGGTTAGGGTATGTTAGGGTTAAGAGTTTTGTTAAGTTCAATAGTGGTAACAGGAATATGACATTTAGGGCCTTCCGCAAAACTGCACTCGTCCCACGAAACTGTGACACTCGTTTATAATAGACATTTCAGCTACTCTGAAAAGCTACATTCTGAAGAATTTTCGAATGTGCGCAACAGTGATAGAAGCTATGACGCCACTCGATCGAACCTCGCGTATAAAAATGTATAAAGATAACGCTCGATCCAGGCTCTTTTGTAGAATACTAGCTAAAAGGCCTATCATAGCATTGAAAATAGTACGGCCGCATTTGGAAGACCTGCTGATGCAGCAAATTTTGGGTGTGTCCAACAGGTAATTCTTCATCATCATAATAATCATCATCATTATAATCATAATCGTCATTGTCATAGCAATCACAATCAGCATTGTAATCATCATCATCGTCATTATAATAATCATCATCATCATCATCATCATCATCATCATCATCATCATCATCATCATCATCATCATCATCATCATCATCATCATCATCATCATCATCATCATCATCATCATCATCATCATCATCATCATCATCATCATCATCATCATCATCATCATCATCATCATCATCATCATCATCATCATCATCATCATCATCATCATCATCATCATCATCATCATCATCATCATCATCATCATCATCATCATCATCATCATCATCATCATCATCATCATCATCATCATCATCATCATCATCATCATCATCATCATCATCATCATCATCATCATCATCATCATCATCATCATCATCATCATCATCATCATCATCATCATCATCATCATCATCATCATCATCATCATCATCATCATCATCATCATCATCATCATCATCATCATCATCATCATCATCATCATCATCATCATCATCATCATCATCATCATCATCATCATCATCATCATCATCATCATCATCATCATCATCATCATCATCATCATCATCATCATCATCATCATCATCATCATCATCATCATCATCATCATCATCATCATCATCATCATCATCATCATCATCATCATCATCATCATCATCATCATCATCATCATCATCATCATCATCATCATCATCATCATCATCATCATCATCATCATCATCATCATCATCATCATCATCATCATCATCATCATCATCATCATCATCATCATCATCATCATCATCATCATCATCATCATCATCATCATCATCATCATCATCATCATCATCATCATCATCATCATCATCATCATCATCATCATCATCATCATCATCATCATCATCATCATCATCATCATCATCATCATCATCATCATCATCATCATCATCATCATCATCATCATCATCATCATCATCATCATCATCATCATCATCATCATCATCATCATCATCATCATCATCATCATCATCATCATCATCATCATCATCATCATCATCATCATCATCATCATCATCATCATCATCATCATCATCATCATCATCATCATCATCATCATCATCATCATCATCATCATCATCATCATCATCATCATCATCATCATCATCATCATCATCATCATCATCATCATCATCATCATCATCATCATCATCATCATCATCATCATCATCATCATCATCATCATCATCATCATCATCATCATCATCATCATCATCATCATCATCATCATCATCATCATCATCATCATCATCATCATCATCATCATCATCATCATCATCATCATCATCATCATCATCATCATCATCATCATCATCATCATCATCATCATCATCATCATCATCATCATCATCATCATCATCATCATCATCATCATCATCATCATCATCATCATCATCATCATCATCATCATCATCATCATCATCATCATCATCATCATCATCATCATCATCATCATCATCATCATCATCATCATCATCATCATCATCATCATCATCATCATCATCATCATCATCATCATCATCATCATCATCATCATCATCATCATCATCATCATCATCATCATCATCATCATCATCATCATCATCATCATCATCATCATCATCATCATCATCATCATCATCATCATCATCATCATCATCATCATCATCATCATCATCATCATCATCATCATCATCATCATCATCATCATCATCATCATCATCATCATCATCATCATCATCATCATCATCATCATCATCATCATCATCATCATCATCATCATCATCATCATCATCATCATCATCATCATCATCATCATCATCATCATCATCATCATCATCATCATCATCATCATCATCATCATCATCATCATCATCATCATCATCATCATCATCATCATCATCATCATCATCATCATCATCATCATCATCATCATCATCATCATCATCATCATCATCATCATCATCATCATCATCATCATCATCATCATCATCATCATCATCATCATCATCATCATCATCATCATCATCATCATCATCATCATCATCATCATCATCATCATCATCATCATCATCATCATCATCATCATCATCATCATCATCATCATCATCATCATCATCATCATCATCATCATCATCATCATCATCATCATCATCATCATCATCATCATCATCATCATCATCATCATCATCATCATCATCATCATCATCATCATCATCATCATCATCATCATCATCATCATCATCATCATCATCATCATCATCATCATCATCATCATCATCATCATCATCATCATCATCATCATCATCATCATCATCATCATCATCATCATCATCATCATCATCATCATCATCATCATCATCATCATCATCATCATCATCATCATCATCATCATCATCATCATCATCATCATCATCATCATCATCATCATCATCATCATCATCATCATCATCATCATCATCATCATCATCATCATCATCATCATCATCATCATCATCATCATCATCATCATCATCATCATCATCATCATCATCATCATCATCATCATCATCATCATCATCATCATCATCATCATCATCATCATCATCATCATCATCATCATCATCATCATCATCATCATCATCATCATCATCATCATCATCATCATCATCATCATCATCATCATCATCATCATCATCATCATCATCATCATCATCATCATCATCATCATCATCATCATCATCATCATCATCATCATCATCATCATCATCATCATCATCATCATCATCATCATCATCATCATCATCATCATCATCATCATCATCATCATCATCATCATCATCATCATCATCATCATCATCATCATCATCATCATCATCATCATCATCATCATCATCATCATCATCATCATCATCATCATCATCATCATCATCATCATCATCATCATCATCATCATCATCATCATCATCATCATCATCATCATCATCATCATCATCATCATCATCATCATCATCATCATCATCATCATCATCATCATCATCATCATCATCATCATCATCATCATCATCATCATCATCATCATCATCATCATCATCATCATCATCATCATCATCATCATCATCATCATCATCATCATCATCATCATCATCATCATCATCATCATCATCATCATCATCATCATCATCATCATCATCATCATCATCATCATCATCATCATCATCATCATCATCATCATCATCATCATCATCATCATCATCATCATCATCATCATCATCATCATCATCATCATCATCATCATCATCATCATCATCATCATCATCATCATCATCATCATCATCATCATCATCATCATCATCATCATCATCATCATCATCATCATCATCATCATCATCATCATCATCATCATCATCATCATCATCATCATCATCATCATCATCATCATCATCATCATCATCATCATCATCATCATCATCATCATCATCATCATCATCATCATCATCATCATCATCATCATCATCATCATCATCATCATCATCATCATCATCATCATCATCATCATCATCATCATCATCATCATCATCATCATCATCATCATCATCATCATCATCATCATCATCATCATCATCATCATCATCATCATCATCATCATCATCATCATCATCATCATCATCATCATCATCATCATCATCATCATCATCATCATCATCATCATCATCATCATCATCATCATCATCATCATCATCATCATCATCATCATCATCATCATCATCATCATCATCATCATCATCATCATCATCATCATCATCATCATCATCATCATCATCATCATCATCATCATCATCATCATCATCATCATCATCATCATCATCATCATCATCATCATCATCATCATCATCATCATCATCATCATCATCATCATCATCATCATCATCATCATCATCATCATCATCATCATCATCATCATCATCATCATCATCATCATCATCATCATCATCATCATCATCATCATCATCATCATCATCATCATCATCATCATCATCATCATCATCATCATCATCATCATCATCATCATCATCATCATCATCATCATCATCATCATCATCATCATCATCATCATCATCATCATCATCATCATCATCATCATCATCATCATCATCATCATCATCATCATCATCATCATCATCATCATCATCATCATCATCATCATCATCATCATCATCATCATCATCATCATCATCATCATCATCATCATCATCATCATCATCATCATCATCATCATCATCATCATCATCATCATCATCATCATCATCATCATCATCATCATCATCATCATCATCATCATCATCATCATCATCATCATCATCATCATCATCATCATCATCATCATCATCATCATCATCATCATCATCATCATCATCATCATCATCATCATCATCATCATCATCATCATCATCATCATCATCATCATCATCATCATCATCATCATCATCATCATCATCATCATCATCATCATCATCATCATCATCATCATCATCATCATCATCATCATCATCATCATCATCATCATCATCATCATCATCATCATCATCATCATCATCATCATCATCATCATCATCATCATCATCATCATCATCATCATCATCATCATCATCATCATCATCATCATCATCATCATCATCATCATCATCATCATCATCATCATCATCATCATCATCATCATCATCATCATCATCATCATCATCATCATCATCATCATCATCATCATCATCATCATCATCATCATCATCATCATCATCATCATCATCATCATCATCATCATCATCATCATCATCATCATCATCATCATCATCATCATCATCATCATCATCATCATCATCATCATCATCATCATCATCATCATCATCATCATCATCATCATCATCATCATCATCATCATCATCATCATCATCATCATCATCATCATCATCATCATCATCATCATCATCATCATCATCATCATCATCATCATCATCATCATCATCATCATCATCATCATCATCATCATCATCATCATCATCATCATCATCATCATCATCATCATCATCATCATCATCATCATCATCATCATCATCATCATCATCATCATCATCATCATCATCATCATCATCATCATCATCATCATCATCATCATCATCATCATCATCATCATCATCATCATCATCATCATCATCATCATCATCATCATCATCATCATCATCATCATCATCATCATCATCATCATCATCATCATCATCATCATCATCATCATCATCATCATCATCATCATCATCATCATCATCATCATCATCATCATCATCATCATCATCNCGGCACTCTTTCAGAAAAGCGCACGAGACTTTTGAAGATACGAAGATTTTTAAGGATTTTCGGAATTTTCTTTGAATCAAAGAATTTTTTGCCAAATTCATCCCATTTTTGTATGTAAAGAATGCAATGTCAATGATACAACCCATTTGACCCCTAACTTACCCATTCTAGCACTGCAGGTGCAGCAGACCCAACATAAAAGTCCGCATGATCCAAAATTAACAATATGCTAGTCACCGGCAAGATTCAACTTCGTTCTGCGGGTAGGGTAAATGTCAGAAAATATTAACTATTTTTCCAAACAATTATAAAGGATTAGGACCAAGCCAAAACGTTGTTTTGTTGTGGAAAGTCACATAGAAATAAACATACTTCTGTCGAAACAACGATTTTGCATTTTCTTTGACAGGCCATATCAGAAAGATTTTCCACAATTTTCCTCAAAATGCTTTAAAAAGTTGTACAAAAATTATTTACGTATGAAGAGAAATTCGTATGTTTCTTATATGTAGGTATCCAGACCACACTTACCATTTTTGACGATTTTNGTAGGGTAAATGTCAGAAAATATTAACTATTTTTCCAAACAATTATAAAGGATTAGGACCAAGCCAAAACGTTGTTTTGTTGTGGAAAGTCACATAGAAATAAACATACTTCTGTCGAAACAACGATTTTGCATTTTCTTTGACAGGCCATATCAGAAAGATTTTCCACAATTTTCCTCAAAATGCTTTAAAAAGTTGTACAAAAATTATTTACGTATGAAGAGAAATTCGTATGTTTCTTATATGTAGGTATCCAGACCACACTTACCATTTTTGACGATTTTCTTGCTTGACTTTCGTGTGACTGGTTTTTTTTGCCGGTTGTTCACTTGTACTGATGATTTCTCATTCCCAAAAGACTTTATATTTCTTTGTGGTTTCACTTGGTCACGCTTGTGAACGCCAATTAAATTGACAACGTCAGATAGAAACAAACAATATCACAGGTAGTCCAAAAGGATTTCTGAACATTAACGTACGAATCTGGGTATCATAATCATCAAACATAGGAATCATTCGTCGAACATAGCCGAATGCTCGTGGCCCATGGCCGAAACCGCCAAAGCCTCATTTTCACGGACCAATCAGACGGCTAAAAAGCGAAGGAGACAAAAGAAACCCATGAAGATTTTTCTAAATTTTACCTACCATCATAAAATGCAACCAGGACAAAAAACTGCTTCAAATTTCTCGAAATTTTTTGAAGAAATCTACTCTCCAGATGTTTGGATGTAAAAGTTTACTGCTTGAGATTTCCCGAATTTTTTCGAAGAAATAATCTACTCTCTTGATGTTCGGGTATAGTATGTCTAGTATGCAGTATACAAGCTTGGATGCCGGTTAAAATATCTCCAAGTTTGACGGAGTTATAAGGAGTTACGGTAAGGCTTGTCGAAGCTTGTTTACGCCACTTCAAATCAGAGCATATTTTAAGGAATTCACAGTGGTGGGACAAAAACTGAAAAGGGCCCACGTCTTCCATGGAAAAATTAAAATGAGTAAAAAAATATAAAATGTGTTTCAAACATATTGTCCACTCTCGAAACTGGAATAAGCTTCAAACTCCTGGGAATCAATGTGCTTTGCAAAGAAACCCTATCATTTACGGACTGGTGCTCTACGTTAATTTTAGAATATATTTTTAACGTAAAAAATCTATTAAGCCCCCTCTCTATTAAGCCCCCCTCTCTAATAAGCCCCTCTCCTCTGAGCTAAAATCATAAATAAACCCCTCCCCCTCTCTATAAGCCCTCCCAAATATATCAAATTCAGAGGTTACCAAATATTTTCTATTCATTGAGCTAAATAAGTTTGTATGCTAATTTGGATACGGTACGGTTTGAGATAAAAACTGTGTCAAATTTACGTATTTGACTTGTAAAATTATATGTTGAATCCGCAAAATATGGTGTAAAGAATTAAAAAGCTATCAAATACATCCTTGTCATTTCATTTTGTGAATAAGACCCCCTCTCTAATAAGCCCCCTCTCTCTTTTAAGCCCCCCGTCTCGAGTGTCCGACATTAAATACTTGCGATGCACTGTTTGGGTCTCAAATGAAAGATTTTCCACAGTTGGATTTTGGATATGGATTGTGCTGCCAATCTTCTTAACACCTGCATACAACCAAGTTAATACCTCACAGAGTGACTATGTATGAATGTATGTGTCATTTGCCACGTCAATTACAAATATTACAAGTTTTATAATATAAAAATAGCTACAATACAAAATAAATGGTTAAAAACGTAAAGAGAAACACCCCTAATTACAGTGGCAGGGATAATGGTCCCCTTAGAGAAAAAACATAGAAATTCAGAACTGTAGCTGTTTTCGGTTGATCTTATGTGATCAAGATGGGGTCTGAAACTTTTTCTGGTTGTGTAAACTTATTCTCCTTTCCACCGTGGCACCCAGAATTGAACATGGCTGCTCCTGTAACTTGGGTACCCAGGGTCGTACAATGAAACAGACGGAGGAATGACAGTAGCGCTTCAAAGCACTTTTGAAAGATGACCAGAGCAGAGCAGAGCCTTGAGTTTGGCCGACACCTCCAAAGCCTCATTTTCACGTAAAAAAAAGAAAAAGCGAAGAAGACAAAAGAAACCCGTGAAGTTTTTTCAAAATTTTACCTTCCTTCATAAAACGCAACCAGGACAAAAACTGCTTGAAATTTCCCCACCTTTTAAGAAAGCTACTCTCCAAATGTTTGGGTATACAAGTTTGGATAGCACCAAGTTTTGCGGAGTTATTGCCCTCCGATTCACACGCAAACCTATAAGGCACTGAACCTTGAAAAATAGAAATTCTGGCCGAGAGTAATAGTAATAACAATATGTAGTGATTGTTGTTAGAACGAACCGAAAACGCCAAAACTTTGTTCACATGGTATAACATTTCTTCATTTCTGATCGGAAATACCATGGAATTACGAAGAGGCGTCAAATAATCGAAGTTACGTCCTTCCCAAATCTTTTGAACCGTCTGCAAAGCGCATAATACTGTTGACCATCCTTCTATTATCTATGTGTTGACGAAACGAAACTTGCTACCAATAATTGGTTTCGAGCATGTACTCGTAAGGATTCGTAAGCAAGTGACTCAAATTAGTTGATTATTACATTTTCGTTTAATTTCTATGGTACCACTCACAACAGACATATTCTTATTCAATGATAAATTGTCTGCATGGTTACGAAAAACATACCGTTGCGTTTCAAGTTGGTACACATCCACATCGGTCAGTGGCGAAGCTGGTAAAAGATGGTAGGTCATGCTCCACGCCGAAGGCGCACAGGTGAAGCTCCTTTTTCTGTCTGAGAACGCCCATTTTTCAAAAAAGCTTGGACAACGCCCATTGCCATAGAGATATAAAATACACGTACACATTAAAGGAAAATTCTTACCTTTCTAAATTTTAGGCTAAGAATTGTTCTCAAAAATGTTCTTATTTCAAATCTGACATTTGTTTGTCATAGATTTGGATTTGGCATTATTCAATTATTTCAGTTGATCAGTTGCTAGACACGTTTAGTCCTCAAAGAAAAGATCATTGACTGAAACTGAAATCCCACCACACATACTAACCACACAGGAATATATTTTTAACCGTATTACTACCGGCAAGTTTATTTGACGTAGTGTCGTCAGTTCAAAAGACGAAGAGCTGAAACTTTGCGACTTTTCCTAAAATTTCATGGACTAAATAAAATTTGTAATTTTTTTCAAAATGGTAGATACTGATCACGTGACCAACCTCTTTTCAACACGTGGTCAGCCTGACAATTAAAGAAGCGAGTCCAATTTTTGCAAGGATGACCGTAGAACATTGAGAATACCACCATTTGATAGCTCATTTTTGATGACGTCAGCAAATTTAACGTTCATGACATCATCAAAGTTTATGACGTCATATAAATAATAACAAATGTATTAAATAACCTTGAATGGTCAAAATTTGCTTTATTGATTGTTATGAACAATTTAAGGCATTCCAGAGTATTTTCATCAGTAATTAGGGGTTTAAATGAAACAATGACAAACTGATGCAAATAAATGATGAATATATGATATAAATAATGAGCTTAACTTGACATTACATTGCCGATTTTTATTCAGTGATGCTTTTGGATACATTCTAGTAGCAGTATGAAAGAAATTATCAACTAAGAGCTTAAAAATTGCCAATATTGCTAATAGTAAGCAAATAGTGCAAATTTCCTCGATTATGACGTCATAGTGACGTCATGAATGTAATGAAGAATTTAAAAAGGAGCCGATTGTGTAGATTTTGTTCCTTTACACCATTGTGCTAAGTTTCATCATCATATCTGTAATATTGACGAAGTTACGGAAGGGGGGAGTGCCCTCCGGTCCTACAATGGTCGAAAAAGCCCAGCAGTAATAGGGTTAAAGCAGAAGGACCCTACCAGCTCACTGGAAACAATCAAACTGGGGGCATCAGACCATATCAGACTAACAATTTATCTTGCAAGAAGATTGGCTGTTGTGGGAGGAGAATTTGATCTGCAACAAATTATGATAATACGTACAGCCAAAACAAGAACCAGCAACAAATTACAGTATGACAATAATGGACAAAAGGCAGGGTTTGTCTTAGAAAATTTCTTTAGTTAGCAACACATTTTCTGATGATACCCTGGTGGGGTTTATTCTGATATAATTAGGATAGGGCTGCTCAGGCTGCAGTACAAAGTATTAACCAAAACAGATTCTGGCATAAAATCGACCCACAAGATAATTTTTCTTAGCCTACATCGCCAGAAACTATGTAGTCAGCATCAAAGTATATGGAAAAGTGTCCTAATTTCATGTTTGATTCCCTAATTTGATTTCATGTCATGTATTTAGATATTGATGTATTTTGATAATGTTGCTTGACTTTGATTTTGTTTGTAAATTTCCTTTATATTCTTTCTGATTTTTCTCAATTGAGACCCAAAAAAATAATCCAAAAGTTCAGGAACACATGAACATTCTTGTACAAATGACTAACCCAAAAATCTTATTTTTGCCAATGTTTTAGACCTCTTTGGGATAATAATGCAGAAAAAGAAAGTTCTCTTGTTAAGTTCCTAAAGTCAGCAACAGATTATGATAATACTGCAAGCACCAACAGGAGAGTCCTCTAGCAAAAGTTCCTTTAGTCAGCAACGCAAACGCAAATTATCACAACACTTCAAGAACCAACAGGAAAGTTCTCTTGAAAACTTCCTTTGATCAGCAACAGAGTATGATACACGTATTCTTTTTTATAAGAAACTGCCCATAAGAAACTCAACTCTCACATCGCCAAAAAATTCCAAACAAAAAACTCCAGTACTGGCAAAATTTAAGTTAAGAAACTATTTACCTTTATAAAGGAAATCCTTGACATAATTTTAATCTATTTTCACTTATTTCTTATATCATATTACTCATAAGTTACTTGAGTACTGTCTAAACACTGGAAAGGCTTAAAAACCTTGTTTTGAAATGTTCACGAGGGCACAGAACATGAAGATTGTTATGGAACCCCTAATAAACTGGTAAGAAACTCCGAGTACTCAAAATCTGATAATTTTAAGAAACTTTCAGTACTGGACCAAATTCTTAGTTTCTTATAAAAAAATACGTGTAATGCAGCCACGAACAGGACGATTCTCTTTGATAAAGGGAAGTCTTATATTAAAGAGGCTTGTCTATACATTGGACAGAGGACACTTGGACACAGCATTGTTGTCACAACAAAGTTTATAATGTCACAGCAGGTCGAAATAGCAAACATGGCCTACAAACATGCCTACGCTCCTACGGTCAATAGACCTTTTAGCTATTCTACAAAAGAGCCTGGATCGAGCGTTATTTTTATACATTTTTATACCCGAGGTTCGATCGAGTGGCATTAGAGCCTTTATCGCTATTGTGCACATTGGAAAATTCTACAAAATGTAGCAAGATATCGTTCGACTAGGATTCTTTTCAGAATATCTAAAGGTCTAAGGGTCAATCTTTCTTCCTTTACCACAAAGACAGTCTTTTTCCTTTAACCTTCTGCTTGCTGAAGCTGCTAAAGAATTCCTCGATAGCTAAGCTGGATAATGTCACCCTCAACAAGGACTTTAAGTCAATCTTCGTCGCACTCCATGATAATCCAACTTCAATAATAATTCTTCAAATGGACGCGTAGCATTTTGAACTGTGCCTAGGCCCATCACCATCAGTCGGAGTGAAATCATGAGACAAAGGCTATTTCGTCATCTTTTGTTTCAATGCAACTCATGCTATGGAAAATGAGCACGACCTTGTGTTTAGACCTGGCAAAATGGGCATGCGTAAGATCAGATTCAGCCAATCAAATCATTGTTATGTTTATTATCATGATGACTGAGGTCCTGCTATCTCAGATCCGCAGGACCTAACATATCAGTGAGGAAAACAGCGAAATTTGACCATAAATGCAAAGTGGAAGTTACAAAATTAGTATAGAAACCCTATGATAGGTCCTACTCTCCGAATCGAGCAGGAGTTAGCACAGGGGACCAAGGTATCGACAGGTCATGATCAAAGGGTAAAATGTGTTGTACTGTGACATCAATGTTACGATTTTTAAGACAGTTTTTGTAAAACAATCATTTTTCTTTCAAAACAAATACTCATAACTATGAAAATTGTTGGTCATGCCATCGGGGACACAGTAAAAATAAAGAACGTAAGTTTTTCTTCCCTCCAGGATTTGATGTGATTGTAAGTTGAATTCAACTTCTCTACACTGGCAGATTGCAGCTTTGCAGATTGCAGCAAGGCAAAGTGAAAGCAAAATCTGTCAGACACATATCCCAGTGGCTGGTAAATTCCACCAGTGCCTTTCCCATTTCATCTCTTTTAACTCTAACTCTAATCTGATACTTTGATATGACCAGTGTGTTAAGTGTTAAACAAGGGCAGACTTTTTAATACAATAGCAACAGTTGCGTCTTTTTGCGACTACAGACAAAGGAAATTCTCTCAACCAGTAATTCAAAACAAACAAAGCCGCAAAAGTTTCCCCGAAACCAGTAAGGCAAACTCTCGCCTTGTGCACGCGAAAGGTGGGCTTTGAGGGAAGTTATCCCGAAGCTATGTGCTTGCAACTAAAGAAGAAGGGTAAATCTCAAGCTCCGTCTGGTGGATTTTGCTTATTTGATTCAGGAGCTGTTTTGTAATCATTTCATTTAAGCCCTATATATACGCAAGAATTACAATGCCTTCTATAATAAAATAAGCAAAATCCGCCATACAGAACTTTAGATTTACCCTTCTTCTTTCGTTATGAGCAGGCAGCTTCTCTGCAAAAACCACCCTTCACTTGCACAAGGCGAGAGTTTGCCCTACTGGTTTCAGGGCAACTTTTGCGGCTTTGTCTGTTTTGAATTGTTGGTTTGAGAGAATGTCCTTTGTCTGCAGTCTGCAGTCAAACGCAACTGTTGCTATTGTATTACAAAATCTGCCCTTGTTTCAGTGTTATACAAAATACTTCAGATCATGGCTCAATTCTGAAGCCATACGGCACAAAAACTAATGCAAATTTTAAGAAACTCGTAGAAACTCTAAAAAATCTACATCTGATGATTTTAAGAAACTTTCAGTACTGGGTCAATTTCTTGGTTTCTTATAGAAAATAATGTGTGGATAAACATGAGATGGTAAACATTTTGAATAGCCGGGAAATAAAGCTGCAAATTGCAAACGTTTCCCATTAGCAAATTGAAAAAAAAGGTTCCAAACAAGAGCTTTTTAAATTTTTGAAAAAAATTTGCTTACAGTTTCTCATGAAAATGCGTGTATGCATCTGTAATAAAGTGACTTGTTACCAAGACTAGAGCCCAGACTCTTGTGATATTTGTTTAATTATCGCTGCGTTGTAGGCTATGCTATTCATTCTTGTTTATGGTACTGTTCCGAAGGCACATGGCCTAAGCATACGCGTTCTTCATTGGTCCTTCTTTACGAAGCAGTTAAAGCACCCAAAGACGTAGACTGATTACGATGAGTCCCAGTAATCGCTATTCAAAACGAGATTACTACACCAAACCGAGACCGTCCGGCAGCCTTTTAATAGCGATAACTACGACCATATAAGCAGTCTACAATAGACGTACGAAGGAAAGTATTCTAATAAAAGCTTACAAGATACTATTTCGTCAATAAATAATTGTCATTGTTGGTATAATTTATTACGATCTATGAATATGACTAAATACAAAAAAGTATGAAGATGTTTTAGGAGTCAGTCATATATCGATTTCGTCCTCGCTTAGCGTCATTTCGACGCTCACTTTCAGACCCCCCACTCCCCACCGTTAGTGTAGGTCGACAAGAACAACAACAAAAACAACAACTTTCCTTGAGAAACCTTTGGACTTTGGCCATTCGAAAAACTAGAGCTGACGCTGGAAAAAGCTCTCCGGTAAGGCATATTCTTCTCAGGACAATACCATCAGTTTGAAATCTGTGATATGAAAATCGATGTAAAAAGAAAATTTTTAGCGTCATGGCTGTTGACC
>REGL01001792.1:2278-13192 GCA_004194395.1 Aurelia aurita complex sp. Pacific
AATCGGAATTTGCCGATATGGAAACAAACAACTAATTTTCCTTGCTTTTCATTGATATTTTCAAAAGTATTTGTGCTTATCAAGCCGAAGTTTATAGTACAACGAAAGACACCTCCCACAAAAGACCAAAACCCCCCATATCTCAGAAAAGCCCTCCAACTGGGCTGGCCTGATCAACACTCAAATTCGAAATATACACCAAAAAAAAACTGCTCCTGAAAAAATAGGCTGATAAAGTCTCATTCTGGGTGGTAATGCTCCCCATCCAGCCACCGGACCGCACCGGACTCGTATCTTCGTCTTCGCTTTAGCTAACACAGTAAAGACTTAGTTTTCTCAAATTGGTCCCCAAAGCAGTATACGGGGCAAATTCGGTGAAATCAAAGGATCGAAGGAATACCCTTGCCCTGCCTCTACGTACAATCATTAGACATAACAAAATTGCCGGACTATCAGTACAGTAAATTGCCAGACTATCAGGACTATCAGTAATTGCCGGACTATCTTTGTCTTACTCCCACTTTCTTTTTTAGAAGGATCTAGGAGAAGCAAGGGCGCCTACCTTGTAGGAACTGTGTTCATTCCCAGTTCTGTTTTCGAGACATATTACATAGAGTAATTGCTGGCCTGTCAAGATCACGTAAGAAACATTTTGTGGTTTCGAATTCCGGTGTTGATGTAGAGATCAACTGTTATACGAGATGACCACGAGGAACCAGACAGCGGAATTTTGATTGGTCAACACTAACAGACGTTAGAATTCTCGCTTGGCAGTTGTATTGTGCATTTTATGATATAGGCATGAAATTTGGTACAAGTGCACAATTCAATGCCTTGAATCCGATGAGAAATAGACCCCATTCAGAAAATGCCCCCAAAAGCTATTTTTAGAATGGGGTACTTTGCCCCAACCCTCTAAAGTTTTCCCTTTATAAATTGAAAACTACTTACCCTATCTAGACTATGCATTTGAAAATCAGCCTTCTTACACATTTTGATATACTAAATAAGGTGAAGAACAGACCCACTCAAAAATTGCCCACAAAAGCTGTCTTTAGATTGGGGTACTTTGCCCCAGCCCTCTGCAGGGTTTCCCTACACCTCTTCAATAATGCAGCCTCGCTTTGGGAATGCATCAACATTTCTTTCTGTTGTTCACATGAAAATTTCAAGCCCAGATTCGGATTTAGCTTCCAAACTTTAGTCCAGTCTCGCGTTTTTGAACTGCTAGCGATTGTGATGTTGACTTTATGACGTTATTAAGTTTAAAAACTTGTAAGGGATTTGACCTTGAAAAATCGTTCAGGGTGAAAGTTTACACCCGGAGTTATTTTCACGGTCAAATCCCTTACATGTTTTCAAACTTTGCATCGCCATAAAAATTAACATTACTACCGATAGCAACATAACAGCTTTTAGTCAGACTAAAGTTTGAGTGCTAAATCCGAATTCAGCCTCTAAAATTTCTTATCAAAGAATTTTGAATATTTCCAAAACGAGGCTGTAAATTGAAGTGGTGTTATACAAATGAGAACCCTTTAGAGGGCTAGGGCAAAGTACCCCATTCTAAAATAGCTTTTGGGGGCACTTTTTGAGTGGGGTCTGTTTGTCATCGGATTCAGCATGTCAAAATGTGTAAGAATACCAAGATTCAAGTAAATAAGATAAGTAGTTTTCTAGTTGTAATAGACTTGCCCCAAGTCTATTTCGTCAAAAAAATTGAAGGGAAAAGTGAAAAGAGTGTTTTGTAATATACTTTCCGGTAGACTTATTACAGTTGACAAAACAGACTTGGGGTAAGTCTATAGTTGTAAAGGAGAACCCTTTAGAGGGCCCATTCTAAAAATAGCTTTTGGGGCATTTTTGAGTGAGGTCTATTTCTCATCGGATTCAGCCCGTCGAGCTGTGTACTTTTTTTTAAATTTCATGCTTGTATCATGAAATGCACAATTCATGTAGATTTTGACGTTAAGCGACTGCACTAATTGTCATTTTCACAAGTGCGTCCTCCGTTGCTGTGGTTAGAGGCCATTGTTATCCCTTTACTTCTTGAATTATGGTTTTTAACAAAAAAAAATATTTGATACAGTTTTTAGTGATGATTTATGGTATATTCAAAGAAAATATTCATGAATGTTGTTTGTTGACGTCATACGGTGTTTTTCTGTTGTGTTGTTCCTGAACAACATCAAGAAGAAAGGGGTATAAAAATGTGTCAAATTTTGTTACTATAAAAGATACTTCTATCCTCAGACACGAGATAATACTGATGTAAAGTGACTTGCAATGCCACTGAAAGCTAATAAATCATATCAGAAGGGAAAATGGGCCAGGTTTTGAAATTATGGGCGGGGAAAATATCAATTCATCCATCAAAAATGCAATGAATTTTAATCCAAAACAAGACATAATTTTTTTCTGGGAATTCTCAAGCTTGTCAATTTTTCATTTTCAGGATTAATAGACAAAAGGCTGACTGACTCTGTAGATAAAAACCATGTTCAACATTATGCACTACTTTTTTGTCCCTATGGACAGAGTAGTAACTGTGCAAAATGACGTCATCAAGCAATCTGATATAAGGAAGTGTTTGAATATATAAGCTTTTTGAAACACTAAATCAAGAGTTTAAGGCCCAAGGAAGAAAATATGAAGGGTTGCCTGGGATCTGTTGCAGGGATCTAGGGGGGCTCAAATATATAAATTTTGGCACATGCAGATTCTGCTATGTGGTCCCCATTCAATATCAAAACAAACAATACTCTGAACAGTAGAAAGTCCAAAAATATCTCAAATTTCTCCTCAGTTCACGTGAAAGTCAAGAAAATAGTTGCAATCTTTCATGAGGTATAAACATGTTTTTTTATAAGAAACTGCCCATAAGAGATTCAACTCTCAGATTGCCAAGAAATTAAGAAATTCCAGTGCTGGGAAAATATAACTTAAACTATTTATATCGTTGGGAGTCCTTGTCACTTTATTATTTCATTAGGACTTGTTTCCTGTATCATATTACTCATGAAGTACTTGAGTAATGTCTAAACATCGAACAGGCTTCAAAACACTACATTTTGAAATGTGCACATGTGAACAGGAAGTAAACTTGATGACTGTTATGGAACCTTTAAGAAACTCGTAAGAAACTGTGAGTACTCAAAATCTGATTATTTCCCAAATTCTTAGTTTCTTATAAAAAAATATGTGTAGTGCAGCATTTGATGAGTGTGTATTGTGCTGCACAAATGGCTTGAAGATCTTTGTCTTGTGGAATTTCCATCTGAAAACGGCATCCTGTGGAAGGAAAATGCAGCTAAAGTTAGTTTTAGACAACTGGAAATAAGACAAATATAGTGATTCTAGCTCTTCTCAGGTCAGGAATGCAGAAGAAGGGTGTCAATTGCCCAATGTGCCTTCTCAAAATGGTCTACATGTCTTATTTCCCTATTTGCAATTGTATTTTACCCTTCAATCTACAGTTTTTTGCCCCCTAAAGTCATCCCCCATCTCAGTCTCTTGGTATACCCCTATAAATATGTGAGAGATAGATGCAAAAATGCTTCTCAAGTCTTAAATTAGCATGAATTAGCATTTTTCATTTCATAAATGCCATTCTTTACAGTTGACAACAATGAAAGTTTTTACTCCCTTTCTTCTTGATGTTGTTGTGGAACAACACAACAAAATTTGGTCATAAAAAGTATCAAATTTCAGATAAACAACGAAATCCATTATGGATGTATAGAGAACATATCAATAAAGGCAAATATATTTCTTGGGAGGCTCTGAAACACTTACCTGAATTGTATGCCTTGAGGAAAGTCTCGCTTCTTGTTGCATCGCTGAAAATGTGCATCCTCCATCTTTGAAAGTGGACAATTTTTTCAAAACGAGGTAAAGGTGGAATTTCTGGGGATATCAAGAATAAGTAGGTATCCCCCTAATGTTAAATTGACCAATAACCTTACAAACAGCCTACATATGGACAAAAGGTCCAACATATGGACAAAAGGTAGAATAATTTTTGTGTTGTTCTGGAACAACATTATGAAGTAAAGGGTTATATGGCTAGTAAACAAGACTTGCGTATGTTAAGAACTTTTTAAAAGACTGGTTTGCAGTGTTTTGATCTGACTTTTTGTGTTGATTTGTATTTAGGAGAAGCGCTCGAACTCTAAACACGCATGAAATAGAAAATCAAAGTTGTTTAAAGTAACTGTTTTGTTAACAAATGATTCATGGTAAAAAAACTTGAAAATAGCTTTGAAAATAAACCCTGTAACAAGAGATTATTAATCTTAAAACCTAAAGGAAAGAAATAAATAAGTAACTCACCAGTCACTGCTATTTTCCAGGTAATTTTTGATTTCGTGAAATCCCCTATCAGCTGGATCATGTCGTGCAAATGTGTATCGAATGAATCAGCAAAATTGGCAAAATATTTGAGACAAGTCACAAAATTGCACTACTTCGGTCTTAGTTATGTACTCCCAATCCCTTGGTTTCAATATTTCAACGCCATTCGACCTTTTCAACACTGAGTTATGGGGAAGAAAAGATCAGGAGATCCTGCACGTATTTTTCGCCTCGATAGTTTAGAAAACACCATGAAACACAAAAGGAAATTTCAGGGATCCCAGCCTCTTTTCGCCAGGATTGAGGGTGTGTAGAATGGAATTTTCACTTCTAGATTAGAAATGCATATGTTGCCACAAATTTGCATGTCAACAAATCACTCAGCCACACTTTGCGACATAGGGCTCTGCACTAAGAGTTTTGATTTTTGATGAAATTTGCAAGAGTTTGATTGAAATTTGTTTTGTCCTGATACATATGCTTTATAAAATTTTCAAAGAAACTGTTTCTACCTCAAAAAAAGAAGATGATGGGCTTTCCTTTGAAAAAAGTACGCGAACATCTGACCACTCTAGTATGATCTAGTATGACATTGGATAATTACCCTGACAGTGCAATATTTTACCAGAAGTTTCAATGTAACTTTAGACATTAATTTCTAGACAATCAGTGGTCCAATTTGAAAACTTTTTCCACATTGTGATACCTTAGGATCTCCTATTTAATTTTTACCTATTCATTCCATGATTGGGGTCATTATGCATTTTTAATTTATTGGAACACCTGCTACATAGATTAGTCAATTCTCGGCATCCTATCTCTGATCAAAGCTGTTTTCAAGCGGACCGAATCAGCCCCTCTCCCCCCTGATCTTGATGCCACAGCACACAGCTATATTCAACATCGCTTGGTTCTTTTTTGCTATCCGTTCCTTCCTCATTCCCTTTTGTGGAAAGTAAAAATAGATTGTTCACATGGGAACAGTTTACCTACATGGAACTTATTCCCTTTCTTCAATTTGAATATTTTTTGAATTTTCCACTTTCCGCACTTTTTCACATAATTTCCAACTGATGGCAGGAAATTTGGGTCTATTCGACAAAATCAGTATATCTACAGGGTATCCCAGAAAACATGTGCGCCGTTTGAATGGCTACTGTGGATGAGCCATAAATCAATTTATTGAGTTTCAAGGACGTTTGCCGATGAGTGCGCAAGATAGAGAGGTTTTTGTCCAACAAAGTACATCTGATTTTATCATTTCTTTTCTCCGTAGACTCTTCGATCATGTCTGACTGCAGTCTGAGCAATCTGAAGAAGTTAACATTTATTTTCTCGTGCTTGACGCTGATTGGAATGAGCATGCCTGCAAGCTACCGTGAGCGGTTTCTTCTCATTAGTTTTTGCTAAGTGTAGCCAGAGCATTAAAAGCAATAGACAAAGGTACATCTGTCTAAACAAAAAACAAAGAAAAATCCACGCGCTCTTTGGCCCCATTCTCACGGGAACGCAATCATTCCGTTCCAATGTGATCCAGCTCTTTAGAAATCGTGGAATTAATCCCAAAAATGAAAATACGAGTATGCACTATTTAAGGGTTTCATCATGGCGAAGAGACATTGAGCTATTCGATAAAACAAAAATTTCTTAAAACCGTCTTATAAATCCAGAGATATGATTTTTTAAAGTTTGACTAAATTGCAAACTGTTGTTTACATTGCAATTTCCTGCCTTTTGTTTGTTGTATCGTTGAAAACCCAGAAATTCAAGTTCTTGTATCTTTTTAATAAATGCACCGATTTTTTGAAACTTTTTTTTGTCTTACAGATAAACACCTAAGCTATCTAAAAATACAAAGCTTTTTCTAAAATCTCAAGTTGGTATATCAATATTTGTCAAAATGGCGTATGACCTTTTTAAGCACGAAAACCAGGCAAATTATCAACATTCCGTCTGTTATAGTGAAAACAAAAAATCTAACTAAATCTAGCTCTTCGAAAAAAATATTAAAATTGAATATGATGTCTTGAGAGAATTTCTGCCAAAGGATTCGTACAGCTTCGTACAGGAAAAAAAGTTATCACACATTTGGTATGGTAGGTCCTTTTCAGTTTGTGTTTGGTTATGGTCGTACTCACTGAAACCTTGACGACCAACTGTTGATAAAGATCTTGTTCTGGTATAACATTTTCATGCTTCTTGTCTGTCGACTCGGTTTTTATCTTTATCTTGATTCCATAGTCAATGAAAATGTTAACTGACTGTCTTCAAGGGCTTCGATATGGTAGGGAAGAGGCGTCAATAGTCCGGATATGCTTGTGGCGACTTTTATTGGAACATAACTACTGCCTACATTCCCCTATCACTACTTTTCCATTCACTTATTCGCCTTAAATGCCTCTTTGTTTAAGGCAAGGCAACTTTACCTCGTTATTTCAAAATATATATTCAACTTTTAAACTTTGATAGTACGCATAGAGAGTGTCTACAGCTCACCATACTGTATATAGGATGCAGGGAGTGCTCAAATTACAGGATGACGCAACTTTACATAAACTGATATGAAACTGCAAAACAATAAAAAAAATTTTCTCGTAACTATGACTGACCCAAGCCAAGCCTGTATGTTTCACATGCCTCATTGAGAAGCAGAATTTTTTCTATGTTAATTTCCAAGTCAGTTCCTACCACAAAATAAAACAATGACTGTTAAAACACAAAACTGCTGGCCTGTAGTCTTTAAACCATTCCAATAGCTATGTGTCACAAAATCAATCACGTTTATCACAACGAATGGCGAGCTTTATGATTTCATAGTTGAAAACGGTGATTTAAAGGATAAAAGTACGAAGTAGAACACGAAATATACTGCGAAATTTAAGGATCTAGCTGATAAACTGATAGAGGAAAGGGGGGCTGAAGGAAGACGCATATAAAATTCAATTAGTACTCCAAAAATTGTATCAAGTTAATGTCAAGGATGAAGCCTGGCGTGTAAAAGAAAGAGTGTTCAGTGATGAAGTAGATGAACGAGTTAAAAAACGTAGCCGACCAAGATCAGGCAGTCAATTATCATTAAAGTGAGGTGATCGATACACTAAACCGAGAAGAGGCCTTATCAAGGACATGTACAATGAGAATTAGATTATCGACCAAAAACTAAATACTTTAGAGACACAAGCTTTACTCAAGTAAAGCTAAGATAGTTGAAAGTAGTTTGCATAAACACTGTTCGTATGCGGAACAGTTCAATCATGTACAAAGCCAAAAATCATTGCCAAAAAATCAACGTTAAACCAAAAGGGCCTATCATACCAAATGTGTGATAACTTTTTTTCCTGTACGAAGCTGTACGAATCCTTTGGCAGAAATTCTCTCAAGACATCATATTCAATTTTAATATTTTTTTCGAAGAGTTAGATTTAGTTAGATTTTTTGTTTTCACTATAACAGACGGAATGTTGATAATTTGCCTGGTTTTCGTGCTTAAAAAGGTCATACACCATTTTGACAAATATTGATATACCAACTTGAGATTTTGCAAATAGCTTTGTATTTTTAGATAGCTTAGGTGTTTATCTGTAAAATAAAAAAAAGTTTCAAAAAATCGGTGCATTTGTTGAAGAGTTACAAGAACTTGAATGTATGGGTTTTCAACGATAACACAAACAAAAGGCCGGAAATTGCAATGTAAACAACAGTTCGCAATTTAGTCAAACTTTAAAAAATCATATCTCTGGATTTATGAGTCGGATTTAAGAAATTTTTGTTTTATCGAATAGCTCAATGTCTTTTCGCCATGATGAAACCCTCAAATAGTGTATACTCGTATTTTCATTTTTTGGGATTAATTCCCTGTCTGGATCTCAGTGCGTTCCTTCCTCATAAAGTAAAAATAGATTGTTCACATGGGAACAGTTTACCTACATGGAACTTTTTCCCTTTCTTCAATTTGAAGTTTGAATATTTTTTGAATTTTCCACTTTCCGCACTTTTTCACATAATTTCCAACTGACGGCAGGAAATTTGGTTCTATTCGACAAAATCAGTATATCTACAGGGTGTCCCCGAAAACATGTGCGCCGTTTGAATGGCTACTGTGGAGGAGCCATAAATCTAACTTTCCTGCTTTTCAGATTTGTGAATAGAAGAGATTTCAAATAAGAGTTTGGTACCGAGTTTGTGTAAATCTGAAAGTGGCTGCTGATTTATTGAGAAAGAAAGTCACAATCACTCGTTGCTTCAAAACCAGAGGATTTTATCTCCGTAATTAACCTTATAACTTGAAATTTAATATTAAATGAACTTAAACTTTACAATTATGCCAGAAATCGCATTTGGGAGTAATTCATGACCATGTAACTCAAGAATATTGACCATACAGAAGCAGCCTGCTGAACGCAATATTGTTGATTAAAACGACTTCATAACTTTTTAAGAAGCAAAATATCTGATTGACGTATGCCATGGCCTGAAGCACTTGTGTTGCACATTACCATTCCTAGCAGCTCTAGATATGTGCAATATTTTTGGTTCTCACCAGATTCAACGTATGACTATCTGTCTCACTTATGACCATCAGAAAACAGGGCTAGGTATATTTTTTCAATCAATTTCGTAGATTTTGATGCAATAAAGAATAATGAATCCTCTGGTTTTGAGGCAGCAAAGAATGTTGGGTTTCTTGCTCCATTAATCAGCAACTAGTGATCAGATTTATTCAAACTTGGTGTCAACCTTTAATTTGAAGTCTCTTCTGTCAAGAACCTTAAAAACTGAAAAAATGGATTTATGGCTGCTCCGCAGAAGCCACTCAAACAGCGCACATGTTTTTTGGGACACCCTGTATTTGGTCAGGAATATTGTGAATTCACAAAAATAGATCTTAGAATGTTTTTATGGACAACTGTGATTGAAGTTTGAGAGTTTTTGAAGCCAAATGCTTGAGAACTTGTAGACCTAAATAATCCCGTGTACTCAAATTAACCCTATTCAGACTAGCCTTTTTAAAGCTTTGGGAAGAGTAGGGGGCATAAAGTGCCGCCCTCCTTTATTCTCAGAACCATAAGTGCTAGAGACTTGAAACTTATCACACATAAACAGGGTAAGGCAAAGAAAATGACGTAATTTGTTTTGGTTTATATCACGTGGCTAAATGCTGACGTCAGCAAATGTTGCTAATTCGAGTGTAATACAACATAGACTTTGTCGCTTTGTATCTCCAAATCGATAAATCATATTGATTTGATATTTCATACTAGACTGATTACGATGAGTCCCAGTAATCGCTATTCAAAACGAGATTATTACACCAGAGCGAGACCGCTCATACTGAGTAGTTGGGAGCTTCCGGCAGTATTTCAATAGCGATAACTACGATCATAGCATCAGTCTAATTTCAAACATGGAATGATTATATCTTTGTAATACTTATTTCGAAATCTTGGCTTTGGGACACGAATAATGTTGCTGATGTCAGCATCTTTTGGTTTTTTACGCAAAAAAGAGCAATTTTTGTCCAAAATTGATTATGAATTGGTTTAGAAAATAGCGAAAAATTTCTAATATACATTAAGCGACCGGCTGAGTCATATGATATTGCTCATTTTTCAGAAAGTTAAGATGCCCAAAAGAATACACCCTTTATCTGCGATTAAATTTTGTCTCCACAGCTTCAATGAGACGATCCTCCATTTTGTAAAGAAAGAGCGAGAATATTTACAAAGAATGTTGACTAAACCCATTTCATTTCTGTTAAAACCTGCTGGCTAAACTGCCTGACACACTCTACTTAAGTCAGTCTTCTTTCGCTCCAACATCAGCATTTGTCCTAATCTACAGGGTGTCCCAGAAACATGTATGCTGTTTGAATAGCTACTTTGGAGGAGCCATAAATCGCATCTTTCCCATTTTTCAAATTTATGAATAGACGAGATTTCAGCTTAGAGTTTGGCACCAAGTTTTAGCAAATCTGACAAGTGGTTGCTGATTTATTGAGAAAGAAAATCAAAATCAGTGGTTGTTTCAAAACCAGAGGATTTTATCTCACATACTTAACCCTATTACTTGAATTTTAGGATCAAATGGACTTACACTTTGCCTTTATGTCAGGAAACACATTTGGGAGTAACTAATGACCACATAACTCAAAACTATTGACCAGGAAGCCTGCTAAACGCAGCATTGTTGGTTTAAAACAACTTTATCACTTTTGAGAAGCAAAATAGCTAATGGATGCATGTCATGGCCTGCAGCTTTTGTGTTCCATGTAACCATCCCCAGCAACCCTATATTGTAATCTATCTATACTTATCTCGAATGAACAGTCTTCAATATGGTCTAAAGTAAATTTGATATCTTGGTGCTAAACTTTGGAATTCATTACCCGTGGAAATCCGAAATGCTCCATCGAAAATATCCTTTAAAAAGCAACTGAAAATTTTCTTGCTACGCATGGTCGATCAATAATTCTAAGCTGTTTTTGATACTTACAAAATTCCCATTTTATCGTTTCTTTGTTTCATTACATCCCACCGCACTCATTTGAAATCATCATAGGAT
>REGL01001792.1:28692-41623 GCA_004194395.1 Aurelia aurita complex sp. Pacific
CAATATTTTACCTCCTTCCCAAAATTCATAAACCCAAGGTTAAAGTGAATCGACATAGTTAAAAGCTGGCCCGTGCCAAGTTGAAAATATAATCTATTGTGTTCAACAACTTTGACGCCTGCCGTTTCATTGTGTGGCGAAGGAAACAATGGGTTTGTGGGCGTTTCTTCAGCCTATTTATAGCAGCCTGTCGATATAGCTATGTCTATTCCCTTTAATGACACTACACCTGGGCGCCCTATTATATCAGGGTGTGGTTCACCTACTGAAAAACTATCAAAATACCTAGACTACTACCTCAAACCTATCGTCAAAACGATACCGTCCTACATCAAAGATACCAAACATTTTCTGCAAATAATAATGAGCAACAGATCAATTATACCAAATGGAGCTATATTGGCCACTTTAGATGTGAAATCTCTGTACACAAACATCCCTCAAAACGAGGGCATACAATATTGCCTTAGGGCCTTATCAAACTTCTATGGCACAAACCTGCCCCTGCCAATTAACCAACTCGAACAAATGTTCGAGTTTGTTCTCAAGGGAAACTATTTCGAATTTAAAAACCAACAATACTTACAAACACATGGTACCTCTATGGGGACACCCATGGCCCCCAACTTTGCCAACATCTTCATGTATTACATCGAGAACATGATCATTACAACGGCCCCCTCGGGACTAACACCTATTTTGTGGAAAAGATTCATTGATGATATTATAATCATCTGGCAACACGGAGAAGAGGCCCTTTTAGGGTTTCTTCAACACGCAAACTCAATACATCTTACTATAAAATTTGAAGGAGAATATTCTAGGAGCAAAGTTAATTTCCTAGACACTACCATATATTTTAACCAACAAAATGTTCTAGAAAGTAGTCTGTTTGTCAAACCAACGGATCTATGCACCTTATTGCAAGCTACCTCTTACCACCCAAATCACTGCAAAAGGGGTATAATTTATAGCCAGGCTCTAAGGTACAGAAGACTCATAACGGACAATATCGAACTACAAAAGCACCTCGATACCCTAAAACATAACCTCATTAAAAGGGGCTATGACCCCTCTCTAATATCGAAAGAATTCATAAAAGTTACCAAAATCACTCAATGGAGCCTATTATTTCCAGAGCCAACCGAAAACCGCTTAAACAATAATAATACTAACAGCGTCATACCCTTTATCGTCCCATATGACTCTACAACACTTAATATTGGTTCAATCCTTAAGAACCACTGNTGCAAGCTACCTCTTACCACCCAAATCACTGCAAAAGGGGTATAATTTATAGCCAGGCTCTAAGGTACAGAAGACTCATAACGGACAATATCGAACTACAAAAGCACCTCGATACCCTAAAACATAACCTCATTAAAAGGGGCTATGACCCCTCTCTAATATCGAAAGAATTCATAAAAGTTACCAAAATCACTCAATGGAGCCTATTATTTCCAGAGCCAACCGAAAACCGCTTAAACAATAATAATACTAACAGCGTCATACCCTTTATCGTCCCATATGACTCTACAACACTTAATATTGGTTCAATCCTTAAGAACCACTGGCATTTAATAGAAAATAATCTAGTCCTTCAACAGGTTTGGAAGAATAGCAGACCAATTTTAGCACTACAACGACGACCTAGCCTCCAGGACATGCTAATCAAAACGAAACTACCCACGTGAGGTTCAATAAGCACCAGACCTTTACCAGTAACAACAACAACGCGAAAAACATCAACAAACCTGTTTGCCCGCGAGAAACCATGGAAATAAGAAACTCATTGTGCATCTAAATTCAAGCCGTGATTACCCATCAAAAAACCTAACAGTTCACTAAACAATGGATACGAAATGTCTATTATGCAGTTTACTCAGATGATATATCGTTGTCCAAAAGAATTGAGATTACCCATACCTAATTGCCCATGAGTAACCATGGATATAAGAAACTCTTTGAGCAGTCTGCACACAATATCAAAGTCTACACATCAAAGGAACCTTTGGAAGAATCACGGAACTTATTAACTGAGTTATTCGCAACTGTGGTCCTGGACGCAGGACTGCATGGGGCGCACACAGGACAATGGATATACCGAAATTAAAGCCCCNTGAGTTTCAATAAGCACCAGACCTTTACCAGTAGCAACAACAACGCGAAAAACATCAACAAACCTGATTGCCCGCGAGAAGCCATGGAAATAAGAAACTCATTGTGCATCTAAATTCATGCCGTGATTACCCATCAAAAAACCTAACAGTTCACTAAACAATGGATACGAAATGTCTATTATGCAGTTTACTCAGATGATATATCGTTGTCCAAAAGAATTGAGATTACCCATACCTGATTGCCCATGAGTAACCATGGATATAAGAAACTCTTTGAGCAGTCTGCACACACACCATAAAGTCTCCACATCAAAGGAACCTTTGGAAGAATCACGGAACTTTTTAACTGAGTTATTCGAAACTGTGGTCCTGGACGCAGGACTGCATGGGGCGCACACAGGACAATGGATATACCGAAATTAAAGCCTCGAAATATCCCTTGTGTGTTTTCGGCTGAAGAGTTGCTAATATAGAGACATTATACGCAAACGAGTCGTTTTCTTAAGAGTGGGTGCATTCCTAAAGTCCTATTGATACATTACATCCAGATATTGCCTTAAAACATGCCGGTCGACTACCTCCACACACATGTATGCCACCTCCACCAACTGCAGCATGATGCTCAAATACCAAATCCCAAATCCAACATTGCCACATCCTTTCGTTCACATCCTACGGACCTGTAGCTGACAATGCTTCATCATGGGTAGGTATTACTCCATCTTATTTAGTTTCCATCTTTGCCAAACATGCACACACATCAACAGCTCTACAGCCATCACTAATGGAAACAGAAATTTCACCATCCGATCTACGTTCACGTGTTCCTCGTCATCCGTCGTTTATTGCATCACATGCACCAAATGCAACATTTTGTATATTGGAGAGACGTCAAGACAAATCAACAACAGATTCGGCGAACATTTGAGGAATGTTAGAAACAAGACACATTTAGAGGAACAGCACGAACACGATCCGGACAGCAACATTTCGCACCATTTCAACCTACCAAACCATTCTACAGATGATATGTCAATTCTCGGCCTCCTATATGCATCTACAGAAAGCAACAAAAGAAAAACANACCACAGGGGTCGTAAGCAAAAGAACAAAGAGCTACCCGCTGGAATTCCAGAGCATATTTACCATTTTCCAGAAAATTATGGTGGGGTTAAATGTGGAGTACATGTTACTGAAGACGACCTGGAGGAAGTAGCAAAATTATCAAACATATTTGATGGTACAGATGATTATTTGCAACCAGAATTTTGACAAAAATGCCAAGACATCATTCCTGACATCAATGAAGTTGAGTCCAGTGAAGCAGCCAATGCATTCCTTTACCTTGAAGCAAATTTTCCGCAATGAAAATTGGACTGATACTGTTTGTTTGTAATTTGTATTATTGTAACTTCTGAATATTGGCAACTTCTAGTGCATTTATTCTGAATTTCAAACTGTCAAAATTGCAGCAAAGAGACAGTGACATACTATCATATCATAGTTATGAAGCATTTTGTTAAAAAACTTTAGTCATTCAAAGCTAACTTCAGTTTCATTTTCAAATCTTTGTGAAGAGAGACGAAAGCTTCAGACCTTGTTGTCAACACTTGCAATGGATGCTTGAACCCCCCCCCCCTTGCCAGTATTTCCTGTCTAGTGCCACTCCCTGATTTACATTAAAAACAGTAACAGTTTTTGCTCTTCCTTAACTAACTAAAAATTAACTGTTCAAAATTACTTGATGTCTAGGTTTAAGAGTTCACAGAATGTGTTACACTGGTGCTGTGGAAAGAATGTCTCAATGACTTTTGCAGACAAATTGCCAGAACAAAAATATATAGATGAGTCATCTGCATATAGTTTTGCGCTGGCAATTTCCGGATCACAAAGTTGAAATTCAACTCAGTGTAAATCCAAGACCATCTGTTGTTTGCCAGACTTGACAAAAGAATAATGTGCAAAAGCTTCTGCCTTTAAACCAACTTCATTTCCATTGCTGATGATATCACCAGTGTTGTGCTTCATGCACCGGAAATTCTCATGTAAGTAACCACTTGAAATTTTGACAAACTTCAAAATTCCATTTCTCATCATTGGATAGTCCGATTTTGAAAATGTTCACTTTCTGTTAAGCCCAATGATACCCTCTTTAATGGAGATGTAAAAATTTGCATGTTTTGGAAACTTCATGTTTTCCTATTCATTCCATGCTCTGGATCACTGTGCAGTGATGCTCATGAAAACTTAAGTCCCAACATCGATTCGTCTGCAATGAATGAGACCACCATCTATCAGCTTAAAACTCTTGTATCTAATCTGAAAGCTGCAAACCAAAAGCTTATGGTACAGCTTGATGACCAAATAAATAGATCAGTGAGGAAAACCCTAATATTTAAAAGGCATTGAAGAAAAACCAATTTAGTCATGGGAAGAAACTGAAAAGGTGTCATGCAAAGTTGTTGCACACCGCTTGAAAAGAGACATAGAAGAAACAAAAATTCCTGAAGATGTTAAAATATAGCTAATTTGTGCCTTTTTGGATTTGAATGGTACAATACCGAATCGAGCGTAAGAGAGGGTGTGCGGTGTCAGTAGTACGCATATACGTCATCTTCCTCTCTTGTGATCAAATAGAAACCGTTTTGTTGCAAGAATCACAATGAATTGCAAGTCCCAATTTTCAGCAATCCTTGCGTCGCTTGCGACCATTTGGAAACCAGGCTTAAGTTGCTGCTCAAACAAGATTTTTCTCCTCAAACTTTCAGATTGAAGAGGAAGTCAATGATGCGTTTTCTTGCAACTTTTGTGAAAAGGTTTGCAAGTCCAAGTGTGGTTTTTCAAGGCACAAAACATGCAAGGACAAAGATAAGGGTAAAGGTGAAGCCATATATCACCGTAGCTCGAGCCTGTAAATATGAAGTGCCAGTATATCTTACGTTTGCCTGTAAATATGAGGTGTCGTGGGACTACTCAAACACCTTGGTTATTGTTTAAGGAGCTACTCAAATCAAACAATGCTGCATGGAAATCGCCTATTATACAATACACAAAACACATTACTCTTTCCGTAATAACTTGGTCCTTGATGTCAGAGAGAAAAGATGTGTAAGTATATGCTGCAGAAATCCTTAGACCGTTGACCCGACCCCCGGAAAAGCCTATTGTTTCCTTTTAAATCAGATCCTGTGTCTCGCCTTTGTCTGCTTCACAATAGATTATGACTACTTGTCACCTACGAAGAATAGCTTTGATCNTTTTTTGATTGGTATGGTATGGTATGGAATGGTACAATACCGAATCGAGCGTAAGAGAGGGTGTGCGGTGTCAGTAGTACGCATATACGTCATCTTCCTCTCTTGTGATCAAATAGAAACCGTTTTGTTGCAAGAATCACAAGGATTGCAAGTCCCAATTTTCAGCAATCCTTGCGTCGCTTGCGACCATTTGGAAACCAGGCTTAAGTTGCTGCTCAAACAAGATTTTTCTCCTCAAACTTTCAGATTGAAGAGGAAGTCAATGATGCGTTTTCTTGCAACTTTTGTGAAAAGGTTTGCAAGTCCAAGTGTGGTTTTTCAAGGCACAAAACATGCAAGGACAAAGATAAGGGTAAAGGTGAAGCCATATATCACCGTAGCTCGAGCCTGTAAATATGAAGTGCCAGTATATCTTACGTTTGCCTGTAAATATGAGGTGTCGTGGGACTACTCAAACACCTTGGTTATTGTTTAAGGAGCTACTCAAATCAAACAATGCTGCATGGAAATCGCCTATTATACAATACACAAAACACATTACTCTTTCCGTAATAACTTGGTCCTTGATGTCAGAGAGAAAAGATGTGTAAGTATATGCTGCAGAAATCCTTAGACCGTTGACCCGACCCCCGGAAAAGCCTATTGTTTCCTTTTAAATCAGATCCTGTGTCTCGCCTTTGTCTGCTTCACAATAGATTATGACTACTTGTCACCTACGAAGAATAGCTTTGATCTTGCCGACCTCATATTTACAGGCAAACCTCAGATATACTGGTGCCTGAAATTTACAGGCTCGCCCTATGGTGGACTCTCAGTGAAGCAGGCACACCTTCGCATGAACAAAAACCAGTAGAAACTCAACAGAAATTGCACCCACTTCAGCTGAAATCGATTATAAAGAAATATATTGCCAAACTTGTTTCTGAAGGTTGGTATCCAGCTATCACTAACAAAGTTCAGTCATGATTTTCCTTTCCAAAATTTCAAGTCAAACAAGTTTGTAATTAATGGAAACTTTTTTAAGTGGGCAGTTTACTGAAAATAACTGCAACCTGCATGTCAAATGTAGAGTTGCAGAGTTCTTCAATGTTAAAACTGTTTGAATGACTCGGGAAATAAAAACCCCAAATTACAGTAGTTTCTTAGCTTCCTTTATTCATGTAGGGTAGTTTCTTAAGTTTAAAAAATTGAGCCTTTCATTTCTTGTAAGCTGTTTCTTAATAAAACAATGAGTGTAAGGAAAGTGTTTTTTGATGTCATTATAAATCTTGAATGCCTGTCTGTCATTTTACACTGGAAATACATTCTGTGTGACAACTAAGGTATGTGATATCAGTAACGAATGTTAACCCATGAATGTGTTAGCTAGCCCTGTTCTTTATATACATACAGTACAACCCTTGCTTGACAGATTATCATGTCATGAAATTTCCATGTTAACCTCTGCTCTTCAGCTCTGCATTTTCTTGCTATTGGGTGGAACATCTTGTGATTTCTGATACTGTTATCAATGAAGCCAAAGTCTCGCAACGAGAGGTTCTCTTTTCTCCTGTCCATTTACCTCTGCCTTCCAAAGTAGTTTTCCAAAGGATCCTGGCTAAACTTGCTCTACCACAGCACTTGAACAGAACTTGCTCTCCTAGCAGAACTTGAGCTACCACATCTTGCAAGCATGAGTACTATGCAGAATCTGATATTTCTGAAGGGCCAACTGTTCTTTTGTTTGCAATTGCTGCAGCTGAAGCTCTGGGTTCTTTACTGTGGCTAAAGGAGTGTATAAACATACATGTGAGACTTACTGAATTCAGATCATATGCATGAAGAAATTGAAAATGATGCACTTTTTAGAATTATATCTTTTTAAAAGTCTGAAATAAATTATCAAATGCTTTACTCCTTATCCATTGTTTTTTCCCTGGTCCAGAAAATTACAATGCATACTTCATGCAGTGAAATAAATATTTACTAACCTTTTGGTAACAATTGACTTTTGTGGCAATTGCTTTGTTGGGATTGATCCTGTTATCAAAGTTTTTCGGTTTACATCTGTCAAAATATTAAAAGCTATTTTAAGACTCCTTCACATGATTTGAAAATTAATGTGAAAATTATGTTTGAGAAAATTTGTATGATGATAGTTGACCTATGATTTGCTACTTGTGGAAAGTATTGAAGAAACAGCCAGTTAAGTTTGAAGGACAAATTATCAAGCACCAGACAGAGAGGGGGTATTGAATACAAAAAATGGGCTAAAATGTAGCAAAAAGAGCAAAATTGTAGAACAGCTTCTCGGCTGAGTCTAAGCAGGCTTCATCTCAAATTATTTTAAACTATCCACTTAGAGATTATTTTCTTTGAACTTTAACACTGTGTACAAATATTCTTTTAAGTAGGTTTTTGATATTGTGCTTGTTTAGTAGTAATTAACTTTTTAAGAGGGTACCTTGAAAATCAGCTCTGCTGAAGGGCAATCCTTACATGAAATCTGATCTGAAACAGGGGCCTAGACCGAAATCATAACAAGAGCACAAAATCACAACATGAGTACTGTATGCCATTTATTCTTTGTAATCCTCCTATGTAGAGCTTCTCATTTACCCTACTATGTAGAACTTCTCATTCATGTTTTTCATCTTTTAAAATTTGCTATTCTAGATAACTGTATGTTAATCTTGGAAAGGCTTCTGTACGTTCTGCAGTGGAATTCAGAATTTCACTGAACTGAAAAACACTTTAGGCAGGAGAAACTCAAGTGAACGCATATAAACATAACATGTAACATACAGAGAGCAAGTAAAAATTTATATGTACTCACGTTCGTTTATTTGGTTTTTGTCAAAATGTTTTTCACAAATGGAAATTCTGTTTTCTTTGATCTGTTTTTTCTGTGTTGGTGAAAAACACGGTCCTTGGTAACAACATTTATCAACTTTTGACGCCAAGCAACATTGGACTCTTCTCCAAGACAAAGGTGTTCACTGGAGTCATTCAATTCATTCATTTCTATTCTTTATACACGTAATCCCTTCAGCTACGAGAATAAATTACAAACTAAATACGTAATTATATACATAGTAGATTGATCTAAGAATATATACCTAAATAAATGTGTCTAGATGCTGTTCTTCCAGGGAGTTGTGTTTTCGTTTTCAGGCTCCAGACAATCAGAGTTGCCTCCCGAAGTTAGGCATACCGTAAATATAGACTTCTGTAGACCATTTCCCGTAACCAAAAACCGCATTTTTGAAACACTGGGGCTTAATTGATTTAGCACGTTTTGTTTGGAAAAAAGTCCACTTAAAGATAACATCAAGTTTTCATTGACAGACATTGGAAACGACACAAGCATTGAGGATCTTTTTGGCTTTCTTGAAAACATAGAATGTGGAATACTGGAATGGAATACTGGAATTAAATACTGGAATGACATGGAATAATGGAATACTGAAATGCCATAGAATACTAATTGATATTCCATGGAATGCTAATTGATATTCCATGGAATGCTAATTGGCCTCTCCTCACACAGAACAATACGCACATGCGTTTCACCTCTCTCAAGAGTTACAAGAAATAGATTCTCAAACAGATACTAAAGATTTTCATTCCCATGGCAATAGATGTGCAGACGATATCTCTCACCCATGAGAAAGTGCATTTTCTCTGTTGTTCTGAGCGAGGAGTCCTGCATGATTTGATCACGCATTTTAGGCCTTTTTCAGTCATTTTGCAACCATCAAGTTTTTGTAAGCTTAAATTTACCAATTTTTCCAATGCTCGTAAGAACGTGAGAAAAATCACAAAAATACTTCGATCTTTTGGCTGTGAAACAAATATTGATTCACTCCAATCCAATTAGTACTCTTGATGCTATGAATTTTCAGAAGTGGGAACTTTTTTCTGGCTCACCCAGTATTCCATGGAATATCAATTAGTATTCTATGGTATTCCAGTATTCCATGTCATTCCAGTATTCCATTCCAGTATTCCACATTCCATGTTTTCTAGATAGCCGATATTTTTACAGTTCTTATGAATGAAATTTCTGCAAAAAAAGAGCATGGCCAAAGAATTCTTATCAACTGCCGGTCAAGGACTCATTGTGCAATAATTTGGCAAACCTTGCTGCAAGGCTTGGATCAAAACTTTACATGGGTGAAACAAAGACTTGAAGAAACGTCTTGTGGGGATGTTCCATGCTGCTACACCCTCAGAAGTAAAGAAGCACATAATGGTAAATGCCACCAATGCGGACAGTTGCCTGTGTATCATTATTTGCACCATAGCCTTTGGAATGGGTATTAATTGCAGAGGATTTAACACTGTGATTCACTTTGGTCCCTCACAGGACATAGATTCGTATGAACAAGAGTGTGGCAGAGCTGGTAGGGATGGAATGCAAAGCATATGTTACCTTCTGAATAATGGGTTACTGAGAAGCAGAACATCAGATGATATGAGAGAGTACCTTTTCTCAAATGAATGCAGAGGTGTAACCATTGGAAAGCTGTTCAGTTGTGCCAGCAACAGAAGTTTCTGCCCTTGCTGTGACATATGCGTGTGAATGTGATGTGAACAGAAGCTGTCAGGAATTAGTGAGGAGCTCACCATAGATGAAGACCCCATTGATGAAGACATTGTGATGCAGCAGGACTAGCAAGGAGGAAAAATTTTTTAGCGTGTTTGTTTACCTTTGTTTGCGTCTTTGTTTACATTTTTCGTGTTTGTTTACATGTTTTGTGACAATCAATCCCGAAGCCCTTTTTTCCACGTGACTTTGTGATGGTTTGCGGTAATGGCGGTATGTCAACAAAGCTTTGGGGACTTAAGGGTCAAACCTCCCTCCCTATTTAGGGCCGAAACCACTTAAATTTTCAAGAATTTTCAAAAAATTCTAGCTGTTCATGAAATAACACGACTTTTTCTAAATTTCTACCAAGAGAAAAAATGATACTGCTTATAAAGTCAGAATTATTGCATCTTATTTTCAGCCAAATCAGAGCGCTGCATCCGCCTAGGCCCAAGCTGCTAGTGCTGGAGCGCAGCGATGGACCGAAATCCTGCAGTGCTTACTTCCGGTTTTGTTCCGAAAGACTTTTGCGCCAAAAAGAAGGATGAACCAGGAGTCTGGTATGGGAAGGCCCGACTTTTAACGCAACAAAATATCTATTATCCACAAAAAAAGGATCGATATCCAGTGTGGCTAGTTCAGAGGAGTCCCTGCTCGCTGTCAAGAGGAAATATCATGGATTAATTTGTTGACTCGACTGGATGAACATGCATCATCAATGCCTTCTTCGGCTTCGCCATCATCTGTTTCATTGTCGTCTTCATCATATCCTTCGCCATCATCGTCACTTTCTGCATCCTCTTTGCTGTTTTTCTCCCGATCTTACTTTGATTTTTACTGCATCATTGGCAGTTGACGACAAATTAACAATTCTTGCACTCAGGTAGCTTGATGTTTGCAAGTTGCATTCCGCATGGAGTGAATGACCACAGCCCTTGAACACGTGCCATATTGGGGAATCCAACCTGCAGTTGACTTTGTCACATTTTCTGCATGGGGAAATGAGGCAAAATAAGGTATGAATTTCTTCATAAGTTTCCTGTACGTAAGCATACCACACTCTTGCTGAGAAAGGGATATGCCCATTGAACAGATTGTGTTTACAGCATCCCAGCTCATGCTGGGCTCCGTTTTGATTAAAAGACAATGAATAAATAAGACCAGTTCAGTTTAATTTCATTGCAGACCCTACTCCATAACTAGAGATTCCCCAAAATATGTGGTGTATTTTAAAATAGTGATACAGGTTTCTATCTCTGCTATATCTATAATAGAGACCAAAAACTTCTCAACATTTGATAAGCTTTATTACACTTTTTCCTGAGGAAATAAAAGGAATCAAAGCATAGGCCTACATACAATAATATCTCCCTCAGTTCTTACCTTTCTTACCCTGACCATCCCCCTGGGTAGCCCGGGGGTCAACAAAAATTCGGGAAAATATTTGCTGTCAAAAGCCCATGGTTTTTGATAAAAATTTGATAAAAATAACTTTACATTAGGCAATAGGCCATGACATGTACAGCACCATATTTGGGTAGCTGATCTTCGTCAACCAGAAACGCTGATGTCTAGGATTTGATGGCAAGTAGCTTGAGCCACACTTTTTATGCTTACCTGTACGAAAATACAACGCCATGTAATAGCCATGCACAAGCCTTATAGTTTATGGCCTTATAACCTTGTTCTAGCCTAGAAAAGCCTAGCTGTAACCTTGTAAATGGCTCCAAAAATGCTAATTAGCCTTGTGGAAACCTTGCAGAAGCCTTGTGTTAGACTGTTTGCAACTTGGAATCTTATTGATAGCCTTGTAATTTTCTTCAAATGTTAGTACAAGGTCATTATCCCTGCCACAAGGCTAAAACTTGGCCTGTACAAGGCCAAGTCTAGCCTTTTGTTTACATGTACATTCCCTTCAGACTCCATCGTATTTCATGTAACAAAGGAACTAGGAAGCAATGTTCTGTTTACACATAAGTACCAAATCATCCCCCCCCCACTTATTAATTTGTGAAAAATGTCCCATCCCACTTTTATTCTAACACCTCTTTTCATTTATCCTTGAAAACTTGAAATGATAAAAAGATGTGTTTAACTAAGAAAACAACTATTTTTCAGTTTTTCCAGCCTCCTCTTGATTGTTCCAAACCCCTTTTGTCATTATATCCAACCATTTCCAACTCCTCCCCGACTATTCTCACCCCTCCCATGTTTACTCGGTACAGTCATCAAAACTGTCTTTAAAGGACAACATAGGGCTCAAATCTTTAAAAAGGTTGGTTTGAAATTCTGTTACAACAGTTTTTCTTTGGAACTTGGGATTTTTTGCTGTAAATCTGAAATGTAAATTTATTAATATCTTGCATAGTTTCAAAATGGTGGCATTTATTAAATCTGAGGCTATCACATCATCCAGTCTTTGACTCCTAAAATATTGCCATATCTTGAGAAGTGGTGCAGGGAGCTAGCTAGACTAGGCTTAATTTTTGCACAAATGTATGCATTTTCTGGTTTCTGCTCTGTCCATCACATTTATAATAATAATAACAATCATCCTTTTTTAGATAGGGTGATTCAATTGCACGGCAAGAAATACACAAATTTCATCGTGTTTTTTACGACGACTTTATTTTGCAGGCCAGCAGGTAAAGTAATCTGCGGGTCAAACACGAAAGCAAACATGCGGGTCACCATCAGGGCCAAGGGCCCAATACAAAGATGTATGTGTTGTGTTTGGTATTTTAGGCCGTGAAATGGTCAAAGGCCAATCCCTTGGATGATTTTGATCTCTGCTTGGACCATCACAATGTTTTTCAAATGTTTTCACAAGCTTTTGTTTCAATGTCTTTCAACCATGGGATCCTTATTCGTTCGTGGCATTGAAATACTTTGTGCCAAAGAATGTCCTGCTGTTCAAATCGTGAACAAAGCCAATCTAAAAATGCAATGGGCGTATAGATTGATTACATGAGTCTCAGTTTTCC
>REGL01001794.1:40960-54793 GCA_004194395.1 Aurelia aurita complex sp. Pacific
GACGATCTATAGGGGCTGTTTGTCACGATCCTAGCTGCACGATTTTGGAGCTTCTGAAGCTTGTTGAGTGCTGTGTTGCCACAAACACCCCAGACTGGGCAACAGAAACGGAAGTAAGGCTCAACCATACTTTTGTACATGGTCTGCAATATGCTTAAAGGGAGATACTGTTTAGCATGGTGTATCATACCTAATGCCCTTGATATCTTTTTTATCATTTCGGCTATGTGAACATCCCAACTCAGATATTGGTCCACATGTACCCCTAAGTAGAGGCAATCAGTGAGAGGTTCAACCAGCCCAGCTGACGACATAAAGATTTCACCATTGTTATTTCAAACTATGGTAACAAATTGTTACCATAGTTTGAAATATTCAAACTTTTAATAAAAGGTGTAAAGATAGTTTGCTAACATGTAGATGTCTATTCTATCCATTCAATTTTTTCATAATAACCTCCCATGAGCATAATGTGCGCACTCTACATTATCATCAAATGTGGGCGCAAAATAATGGGAATTTGCCAAATCCAAACCACCAATCATTATTCCTTCAATGAATAAGAGTAAATAAATAAGTAAATAAGATAACGCAATCATGATTTCTCGAATCATCTGGGTTCTTTGTCATTTTATTGTCGAGCCTCGAATATCAACGGAAAAAGTAAAAACGCTAAATTTGTTCATAGGTGGATGAAAGGTCATCCAATAATTCATGGCACAGTTCGAAGGTTGGGTCAAGACCACACCTCTCGGAGACTTTTTAGACTACATTTTGGCTCCACCTTTCGAGTGAACAACATTGCAGAACTAAAGTGCTTAGGAAGAACACATAAAGTTGAATTTTCGTAAATTTCGAGACGTCGAAAACACACGAAAGAGTCAAAAGAGTTGTCGATTCGATCCCATAATTCAACTTCATAAAGCCACACCCACCCGAGAGATATTGGTAATTTCATGCACGAAAACGAGGCTTCATGATGGCTATCAAACCCCTGCAAATCTTGTAATCGTGGCAGGTTTCAAAAACACAACCACGCAAAATAAAGCAATTTGCTTTGCTGTTATTCCGCTGTCAAGGAATGTTACAGGTATAGAAGTTGGTTACTGTTGAGATAGCATTTGCCATAGAACACTGGTGTTAAAAAGAGTGCTTGTCAGCTCGTACAATTGTACAAGAAGGACTGGAGCAAGAATTTTCTTTTTAGGCCCGCGCCCGACAGACTGCAGAGATCTGATCAAAAAGTTCTTGAAGAAGAAGCAAACATAAAGATGGGTTCTGACTTTGGTAATCCACTTCGAAAGTTCAAACTCGTTTTTCTTGGAGAACAGAGTGGTAAGGATTCTAGGTTAGAATGAAGTATTGCCGTAATGGTATATAATATAGATAGGACTAGGAGAGGGAGGATAAAGTGGTGCTCGTTGTCGCTCTTTGCAAATCAAATGTTCAAGACACACTGCTGCTAGACAATGCCTGTTTATCGTGGAATTGTGCTGGAGCTCTCTGTAAAGATCACATCGTCTTCTTATTTTTCAGGAAACATGCCACAATGTACAATGCAAGTTGCTCATCAAACGGCACTTTGCATCGAAATCTTTAAAACAATGAAAAACTTGAATCCATCATTTATGAATAACATCTTTAGTTTTAGGACTTCAAATTATTCATTACGGTATCCGAATAACTTGAATCATTTTCGGCCAAATCAAGTAACTTTCGGTTCTAAGAGCCTTAAAGCAATGGGACCTCAAATCTGGAATTGTTTACCGAATGAATTAAAATCAGCTGAAAACCTTAACAGTTTCAAAAAAATGATAAAACAATGAGACGGACCAAGCTGTAAATGTAATGCTTGTAAATATTACAGTCTGTAAATTTTGTTCATAGTATTTCCTCTATTCACATTTGAATTTAATTTGTTAATTTATTCGTTTATTTAATTTAACATCATTCGATTTAGATTAGCTAACTTATGTATATATGTATATAATGTGTATGTATTTTGGCTAGAGTTAATTATCGAATTGAAATAAGATGAACAAACAAACATTGACCTGTATGCATCTATGCATATAATATAGGGAATAGGGAGTAAAAATGCCAAGCAAAGCAAAGATAGATCCAAGGTGGTGCTACGTTTGCTCAAGCACCCTTTAGAACTGCAAAAATGTGTTGCCTGCATTAGTAGATAAACTGAAAAACTATGAAAATTTTAACTTCCAAAACAGATAGAGTATCTAGTCACCCTTTTACACCATTTCCTTCAAAACAAGAAAGTTTTCATTGACATTCTTTCCGTTACGTTTTGTTGACTGGTCCACTAAATGTGTAAAGCACAATCTTGGAATCATTGCTTTCTTTTGTATTCTGTTGGTCTGTAATTCAGAGCAGAATGGTCTACATTTTAGGGTGGCATATATGGATGCTCAATTTCAGCGGGAGCACCAAAGATTCAAAATTTTAGGGCTAAACCAATCGTTTTTGAGGGGTGCGCAGCTAACTCATCTTTGAGGGGTGCTCAGCTCATTTCTATGGTTCAGCTTATTCAAAAGATCCTACTAATCTCTTGGCCAAAGAGAGTGACCCATATTAGAGATTCATTGGCAATCAGTTGCCAGTATGGAGGGTTACTTACTAATCAAGATGTGCTGAAAGCTCCTCTGCCAAATAGAATCTTATCTTGTGATGAGACAGAAGGAAAGGCGCGAAAAGACTCTTCTTTTGCACAGGGTATCTTGAAATGAAAAGAAACACTGTGTTTGAGCAATAAAAATATATTAGGAAGCTTTGTCGACGCAAAAATATTTCGGCCCAAAATCCTCAGAAGTTTCGTGCAAATACATTGCATATTTTGCCCTTGTGGTCCTACATTATCAATGATTTTGATAATTCTCATTTAAAAATTTTGTTTGACCTTGTTGTTGATGCAATATTTCAAAGTCTTAGGCGTACAGTAAACACAACTGCCTGGGGAAAACAATGTAAGTCATTTGATTCCAATCAAAGGCCAAATGTGGAATGTCAACTTTCTTTGATGAAAACATAATAAAATAATTAAAGTGAGGTCATTCTTACTAATCCAGACCTATTGTCTATAAACTTTTCATATTGAATTCTGTCCGATGGATCCTTGTATAGCAATGAATTTGAGATTCTATGTGATCACATTCAATAGAAATGAGAAAGGTACGCAGGGGTGCATCCCAGGCATTGCTAAAGTACGCGAGCGTGCGAGCGCCGCTCGCAGGCACATTTTTAAATCCAGCGAATATCTGCAGGCACATTTATTAAAAAACGATCCTTTCTAAAGTTTGTAACAGTCAATTGGTAGGAATTGAGTAAGGAGATATTGCATAAAAATGATTTGAACGGTTAAGAATAATGAAACCATAACTGATTTGGACATCAAGCTAATCTTTCAAGATCTCACATCCAGTCAGATTTGTCTATAGCTAACTTAGCTATCAGTTAGACCCGTCAGTAGTAACGATAATTTCCGAGAGTTTTTGAGACGTGCAGAGAAGCATATTGCAGTTAACGGCCCAAATATTGAACATGCGGATACTGCCATTGATAACTGTATGAAGCAATATTGGAAGGAATCTGGGAAAGGGAATAAAACTAATTGGCATTTCGCATGTCGCTTAGATAAAGTGAAGGGCTTTACTGCATTTAAGGTTTTAGAGCGAATGAAAAAGTCACAAATAGATTCCATTCAAATTCAACTCTGTAACCAAACCCCAACCAAACCATAATTAATCGAAAAATTTATGATTTGAAGGAAACCTCCATTGTGTACCAGATGAGTTTCATTGTTTTAAAGTAAACAAACAACTGTATACGGTGTCAATTGTTGAAATCGAAGTATTCCTAAACAAAGCCAAAGTTTCATATACTGTATATTGTCTATGATTAACATTTATTGCATAAGGCACTATCCAACTTTTAGGACCAAAATGTCCCTCGCTTTATCAAAGTTTGCTTCAAGTGATGCATTGAAAGACTTTAAATCCTAGATGATAAACGTTGAAAATTTTTTGTGGGAACATTTTCGTGGCAATTTGCGCTCGCAGGCACAACAAACTTTTGGTGAGGTCTGCTCTGGTGCATCCACATCCTCCGCATGTGACTGAATGGTGAATCCAGTGCAGAAATTGGTTATCATTTCTGTGAGAGTAGAGGGAATGGCCTTAAAATTTTTCCTGGAGGCTTCTCCCCAGACCCCCTTGAATTTTCTCAGCACCCCTCAATGAAAACCCTGGATCCGCTCCTCATAATGTGGTTTCTTATGTGTGATTTGCATTGGATAGTAAGTCTTAGCCTTGTATTCAGGAACTAATATGTAGTCTAGAATTGCTGAGCCTGAGGCCCTTTTCCACTAAATAGCTGTGTGACAAAGACATCCTTTTCAAAACTTTGCATGTCAAGATGCTATTGGTCAATCTTGCCACAACTGATGTTGTTTGCTATGAAGTTTCCCAGATTACCTTTTGCGTAACTTTCTATGGTATGGTGTGTATTAAAATTCATCTTAATGTATACAGCATAATGTATGTGTGGCAACAGGACTCATGGCTATGGTATGGGCATGGATAATGTTTGATGAAAAGGAAAATTTTCCCCAACTAGGGAGCATGGCTCTGGGGGGGGGGCACTTCACTATTTGGTCATATGGGGGTGTGTGCTGCAAGATATTTTTTATGACCCAATCCCAGAATACAGGTGGGATTTTGAGACCAAATCCCAGAATATGGATGTGGTTTTCAACAAGTGTTTTCGCCACAAAGCAAATAGAAAAATTGTTGTTTAAAATCCCAAACCTTAGCCTTCCCAGAATTTTGAGCAAAAATCACACCCCAATCCGAAAATATTTCTTTGAAAAGTACATGCCATTCCCACAATTTTTGTGCCAAAAATCATCCAAAACTAGCACACATCCCCATCATATGATTGGATAGTGAAGTAGAAAAGGAAAGAGGTAAATTCTATACTGGAGGAGCAATTTGCAAATATTGGAATCCCTTACATAAATCAGGACAACATAAAACATAGTCATCTCGATCGCTGGGGTTTACACCCAAACTTTGCAGGTACACACCTTCAAACAGGAAATTTCATTGAATATTTAGAATCATGACTTTGTAAAAGTTTTATTGTTACTCATAGGAATATCAACGTACAGCCAGGGTCTGATCCGATCTCAGTGATCTGAATTCTGAAATTGCTGAAATAAATAGTGCTACCTCCTTTACTTCTGATGATTCAGATGTCTCCTGTGACATTGACAGATTTTTTGAGCTGAGAACAAAATACCATAAAAATCCCATGAAGGCATTTTTAAATATCAATAGCCTTAGAAACAAAATAATCGACCTCAGGGAAATTGCCGAAAGATGTCTCCGCGACCTCTTGTTGATTGAGGAAACAAAACTTAATCTAAGTTTTAAAACAGAAACACTACAAATGAAAAATTATCAGAGTCCCCTTTGAAAAGATAGAAATGAATTTGGAGGAGGGCTAATGCTGTATGCTAGAACTGGAATCGTATGCAACAGAGTGCATTCCCTAGAAACCTTACATCTAGAGCTAATATGTTCTGAAATTACTATTCAAAAGAAGAAATGGATTTTGTACTGCATTTATCGACCACCTGATTTAAATGTTAGGTTTTTCTTTGATAAATTGTCTACATCTTTAAATACTGCTCTTGATAAATATGATAGCATTATTATTATGGGTGATATAAACATTGATACGCAAAACGATCAGAGCCCGGGCTACAATAACTTTACTACATTTTGTGATGTTTTTGGGCTCTCCAATCTTGTAACTGGCAAAACTTGTTTCACCAAACAAAGAAATTCTTCAATTGATGTTATTCTCACCAACAAACCAAGAAATTTTCAAGCAACCTCAGTTTTCGAAACAGGGCTAAGTGATTGTCACGGATTGGTAGCAACCACTATGAAAGCTCAAGTTCCTCGGCTCAGACCTAAGATAATCAAGTATCGTAGTTATAAGAACTTTGATGATGAGCTTTTCCGAGAGGAAGTGAAAGGCCTTGACCTTGGTTGTGACGTTGATGATCCCAATCTTCTGTATGATAATCTTACTGCACATTTTAGATCTACTGTAAACAAGCATGCGCCCATGAAAACAAAGATCTTGAGAGGGAACGATGCTCCTTTCATGAATAAAGAACTAAAGAAAGCAATTCATGTTAGGTCACGCATGAAAAACAGACTAAACAAGGATCCATGCAACGAAAATCGGGCGAAATTTAAACAACATCGCAACAAATGCGTAAAGTTAAGAAGGAAAGCGATTAAAGCTCATTTCAAAAAGGCTACAAGTAAAGGAATCATGTCTAACAAGGAATTTTGGGATCTCGTTAAGCCCTATCTATCTAATAGAGGAGGCCTATCGGATAACAACATAACGCTCGTAAAAGATCAGAAAATCATCACAGATGAGCCAACTTTGTGTCAGCTTTTCAACGACCATTACATTAACATTGTACAAAATTCAAGTGGTAGAAAACCAACCAATGTTGCAGATGCAACTGATTTAGTAGATGATCGTGATATTGTTAAACTCATTTTAGAAACGTATAGCAATCATCCAAGTATCTTAGCAATCATTGAACACAGGGGTAAAGTTTCAGAATATTTTTCGTTCAAAGAGGTAACCACTAATGAAGTAAAGGAAATAGTTAAATCTCTTGATTGTCGGAAATCAACAGGCGAAGATTTGATACCTCCTAAGCTAGTATCTTTATCAGCAGACGAATTGACTGTCCCTTTAACAGATGCTATCAACAGCAGTATCCGTAATTGTAAATTCCCAGATAATGGAAAACGTGCAGCGGTAAGCCCCCTTGATAAAGGAGAACAAAATAAAACTGTTGAAAAAAACTTCCGCCCGATAAGTGTTTTAAATGTTTTCTCAAAAGTTTTTGAGAAAATCATCAAAAAACAACTGATGCCATACCTTGATAAAACTCTTTCTATCTATATTGCGGCTTATAGGGAACGTTATGGTACGCATCATGTATTGATAAGACTAATTGAAGATTGGAGATTGAAATTAGATAATGATCAAATCGTAGGTGCCGTCCTCATGGATTTATCAAAGGCTTTTGATTGCATACCGCACGATTTACTCATAGCAAAATTATCCGTTTACGGATTTGATGAAAATTCTTTAGTTTTTATATATTCATACTTAAAGCGACGTGATCAATGTGTTAGGATAAACAATGTTTATGGCTCGTTTCAGCGCATACTTTCCGGTGTTCCACAGGGATCTATACTTGGTCCGATCCTTTTCAATTTTTACATAAATGATCTACTACTTTTCATTAGGGAAGCCGAAGTATATAATTACGCAGATGACAATTCTTTGGTTTCTTCCTCTAAAAGCATGTCCGTCTTACTGAAGGTCTTGGAGGGGGAAGCGAATATTGCTCTTAAATGGTTGGAGGAAAATGAGATGATTGCAAATCCAAAGAAATTCCAGTCTATTTTGATCAAGAAAGACCGTTCAGATACCAGTGGTGTTGACATTAGCCTCCGTGATAAGAACATCAAAACAGAAAAAACTGTAAAGCTTTTAGGTATCAAACTAGACAACAAGCTAAATTTTGATCCACATATTTCAGATTTGTGCAAGAAAGCTGCCACACAATTGAATGTACTAAAAAGGCTTAAACAATTTATTGGTTTTGAAGAAAGGAAGACACTTGTTCAAAGTTTTGTTTATTCCAACTTTAATTACTGCCCTTTAGTATGGCATTTTTCATCTGCAAAGTCGCTGCAAAAAGTCGAACGTATACAAGAGAGGGCATTAAGATTTCTGTTCAATGATAACAATTCTACATATGAAGAGTTATTGACCAAATCAGGTAAAAATTATATGCACGTTTCTCGTTTAAGAGCTCTTTGTATCGAAATCTACAAAACTATGAAGCAACTAAATCCTGTTTTTATGCAAAACATATTTTCTTTCAAATCATCTGCTAATCTGAGTCGCTCTCAGAGAAATCCACATGATCTGTTACATCATAGACCTAATCAAACTAATTTTGGTACTAATAGCCTAAGAGCCTTAGGGCCTCAAATATGGAATGGACTCCCGAATGAAATGAAGTCTGCTCAAAATATACACATTTTTAAGAGTTTGATAAAACAATGGGATGGAATGCAATGCAACTGCAACGCATGTCAATTTGAAAACACAATATCGATCAAAAGTAATTAGAATAAAAGATCCATGAAATAGTATTATTGAAACAGTGTGGCATTTTAATTAGTTTAGTTATATGGTATATTTGAATAGTTGTAAATATTTTCGAAATTGATTAGCTTCTCTTATTTTATATATTTAGAAGCTATTTGTATTATGCATTTTTTTCGAAATAAAATAAGATGACACACACACACACGCACCTCCAAAGGGCGTGGCTATGATTCCCCAGTTTAGTAGATAGGAGCAAACTTCTAAATTGTTATCTCATTAGCTCCCAAGCTAGAATCTGTTTTCTTTTGCACCCTTTTGCGCAGAAATACATTACCAGAAGACTGGAAACAATAAAAGAGGCCCTCTTATTTTTACTAATGATTGTGCCAAAAAAGCTGTTCTTTAAGAGAAGAACAGTTTGATATCATGGATTTGCACAAGTTTACTATTCAAGACTGATGAACCCCGATGATCATAATATTGTTTTTTTCAGTTGGGAAAACATCTCTCATTACAAGGTTCATGTATGACAGTTTTGATAATACCTACCAGGTACGTAATTTTTACAAATTATAGTCCTCAAATGAATCTTGGAGGAAATGCTTTCTGGCTAAAAAGTGATTTGTTCTTCGTTTTTGACAAATATATTTCAAAAAATTACAGCAGATTTATTAATAGGAAGCTACCTGTAGGCAAATCCTCATTTCATATCAATTTTTATTTACTGGCTCGTGATCATGCATGTTCATATCCACATAGTGTAGGAGCCAGGGGAGGGGGCTTAAGAGGTGGTAGCCCTCAAATTTGAAAATTTTCAAAAAGCAACCTTTTCTGGCAATAATTTGCCCTTGTCGGGCAAAATGTTGGTAGACAATGGAATTTTTATTGGGCATCCCTTCAGATTTTATCTTCCCATACCCATATGCATGTTCATTTTGCTTGACCACTGAACCAACAGATGGTGAGGAACAGTTCAGTTCTCTATAGACCTTTTTACCAGCTGGAAAATAGGTTTTTAATGAGCATCCAAATCAGGTAAAGGTTTGAAAATGAAAGCACAGTCCCTGCTCTCAGTAGAAACACTGTTAGCTACAGCTGCTACTTTTGCTGTGCCTGCTAGCTGCCGCATGAAATTTCGTCAGATCTCAGGACACTTTTTGGACAGCTAATCATTGGTAACTTTGCTCGCATGTGTTACAAATGTACAGTTTATACACATATGGAAGTTGTATTTGCGGTGTTGGCGTCGTTTCTCGTTACTTTCATTCATTGTCAGTTGGTGTTTTTTTTTCAATTCCTCTATATTGTGTTATCCTCTTGGGAGGAAGAAATCATCCCTGAATGTTGTGTTTGCTCCCAGGGATGATAGCAAATTGCTAAAAGCATGTAAAAGCCATGATTACAATAAGACAGAAATGTTAGGAAAATTTTTTTTTGACTTTAGGTCTGTTTTTCAGGTTATTAACTTGCTAATATAATGATATTGAATGGAGTGGCCAATTTCAGTCAGGAATTTATTTGAACATGTTCAACATCAAATATTATATTTTCTAAGATTATTGTCTTGATATCCAGTAAGAAGTGGCTTCTTAGTCAAGGATCTTTTTTACTCAACTAGTATTTGAAGTGATCTTATTTGAAAATATATCCCATTGTTTCCAATCTTTGTTAAACGTTTTCAAAATGTTTGAGATATGTACTGGATAAAAATATCCATATTCCCTGTTTTCTTTGTTAGAATTTACTTAGGATTTTTTGTTCTCCTTTAATCTTTTATCATATTTTTCATTCGATTATGTAGAATGGGAGAAGTTTTGAACCGTCCTTCCATTTATTTTGATTCCAGGCTACCATTGGCATAGATTTCTTGTCAAAAACAATGTACTTAGAAGACAGAACTGTAAGTTATATTTTGTGTGTATCTGTGTTGAGTAGATCCCTTAGCCATTTTACCATACTAAAAACAGTAAAACTTCCACTTGGGTCCCTTAGCCATTTTACCATACTAGGACAGTAAATATTTTAGGGTCATACTGCCGGTTGCGCCAAAATAAAATACGCATTTTTTCCAGTCATCAATAAATCGTACACTGGACCGATTTTGAATGTTTATGACCTAATCTTTAGCAAAAAGCCTAAATTAAATTCTATAATGCTTGCTAATTTATTTGTTTTCAGGTTTTAGAGCTACTGTATAAGCGAGTTTCTTAAAATTTTCGTCGTCGAAAACACTAAGAATAGTCAAAAAATGTCTGACAAATTTTCTGAGGACTCGGCATGAATGGACCAGGAGAAAACTTTTCGATGTGATTTGGGGATTTAGAAATTAAATTCTGCACAAGCATTAGTTCAACGACTGGCTGCTTGTTTCGAAATTCTGTAGAGTAGTTGCAATAAAATGCCACGCCAAGCCGTTCCACGCATCATAACTTCAACAAAACTCCATGCTTGCTCGGCCTCACGATGCTTCCCATTTTTGTCTTTTTGACCCCCTTGACACAAGAATGCAACCTGCACTAAAGCATAAATTCAATTCAATTACAAAGGAAAGAACATTTCTTTGTATCACGGAAAATAATTTCACATTTCTCCCAAGACAGAACCTCTGCTCGTGCAACAGATAACAATTAATTGATTTCTAAATCCCAAATCACCACGAAAAGGATTTTTCTTTATCCATTCATGTCGAGTTTTTAGACAATTTGATTGGCGTTTTTTTTATCGTTTTCAGTGTGTTGAAGAACGAAAATTTTAAGAAACTCGCTTACAGCTCTAAGACCTGGAAACAAAAATTTGCCAGAAATCCCAAAATATAGTTCAAGCCTTTCGGTAAAGATTAAATCATAAATCTTCAAAATTTTTCAAGGTTACGATTTATAGTGGACTGCCAAAATTGCATAGTTTATTTTGGCGCACCCTGTAATTAGCTTGTCACCTTAATTCTATCATTCAGAGCAAATTTTACAACATCCTTCCACTGCAGTTTAATATCACCATTGTTGTGCCTTTTCCTAGGGACTTATTGAGAACCTCCTAACTAGATATTTGAATACTTTGAAGAATATTTCATCCTGCTGGGAAAACCTCGTATTTTACTTTATGTAAAGGGTAAAAAATACCTTAGTTTGTAATTCGTTGCTATCTTCTGTATCAGTTTTTCTAGCATCACTCCATGTCCATGCATTTAACCTGAATGCTATACGTCTGACAAAACCAACGATGTAATCTCTATTTGTAAGACATATTTCAGATATGCATTTTTTTATATTCAATTAAAAATTTGCAATACATGTTACAGACTACTTTACCTACAATACTACAAGGACGATGCCACGAGGAGCAAATGTCTATGTCTACCCCATGGCATTGTTTAAAAAAATGCTAAACTGCATACAATTTTACAAAGATGCTACAAACAATGCTACAAACAATAAAAAGAAAAACGATGACTGTGGCCTGTCTAACATTAGATGTCTGGTCGGGGCTGTAATTGTCCAAAAAATGTAAATTTTAATTTGGACCTGACATCTAATGTGAGACAGAAATTACAAACAAAAAGAACAGGCAATTGGTGGGCACTTGGTGGTTGCATGGCATGTGACTGAAACTTGATATGATCTTAGTCAAACCGACCAGTATTGTGGATGAATCGCATAGTAAGTTCGAGTATATTTCTATTCAGGTCATTAGACAGGTCTTGGTCACCATATAATAAAAGGTGCATTTAGCATTAGAAAATCGTTTGAAAGACTGGTGATATCAGCAAATGGTCGCGGTAGATCCGAAACTCCAGCGAGATGATCTCGTCGTTGAATGTCAAATCAGTTGAATGATGCATAATAACTTGAACTAGGGTGTACTGGTAGGATTCGTCAGGCAGCGGAATACATCAAACAGTTTTAGCTTTCTTAACAATTATCATTTTGATCGCTTTATGCTTAACATTAAAATATGCTCAATGAAGTACCGGGTGCGCCAAAATAAACTTCTATGCACGTTTGGCAAGCCACAATAAATCGTACACTGGACCGATTTTGAAGATTCATGACTTACTCTTTAGCAAGAAGCCTTAATTAGATTCTAGGATTTTTTGCAAATTTTTCTGTTTTCAGTTTTTAGAGCTAGACGCGAGTTTCTTAAAAATTTCGTTCTCGAAAACACTGAAGACGATCAAAAAACGTCGATCAAATTTTCTAAAGAATCGACATAAGTGGACAAAGAAAAAAGTTTTTCGTGGTGATTTGGGATCTAGAAATTGATTAATTAATCGATAAAATTTCATTGATACAATTAATTGATTTCTAATCCCAAATCACCACGAAAAAGTTTTCACTTTGTCCATTCATTTCGATTTTTTAGAGAATTTGTCGCCTTTTTTATCGTTTTCAGTGTTTTCGAGAAGGAAATTTTTAGAAACTCACGTTTGACTCTAAAAACTGAAAACAAAAAATCCTAGAATCTAATTCAGGCTTTTTGCTAAAGATTAAGTCATGAATCTTCAAAATCGGTCCAGTGTACGATTTATTGTGGCCTGCTAAACGTGCATTGGTTATTTTGGCGAACCCGGTGTGTTTAGCTTGGTCAATTTCAATCCATCTTCTCTTTGTCACTGCACATTTTAAGAAACAAACAGCGATCGAAAAGAACATTGGTGATGTAAAACTTCATGTTTTTTAAATGTTTGAAGGGTATATTACTGGGTGTGGAAAACTAAAAATGTCTAATGTATTCTGCTGCCTGATGGATCACACCAGTACCATATTGCTACTTTGCGTTACTTTACTTTCAATCTTTCATAACATAAGATTACATATGTGGAAATTTTATCATCATTTTTCAGGTGAGACTTCAGCTTTGGGATACAGCAGGACAGGAGAGATTTAGAAGTTTAATTCCAAGTTACATAAGAGACTCGTCAGTTGCCGTAGTTGTTTACGATATTACAAGTAAGTGCAAATCCCGAGTAGTTCAACTGTTTCTTTCATTTATTTCATTTCGTACGTTTGATCAACAGTGATATTAATGTTCGAGTGTATCATACCTCAGGTTTGTATCTAATTTCTTGTGCAAAGACTAGGGGAAATTTGCTGTTTGCTGATGTATTAAATCTACCAAAAGTCAGTCGTGAACACTAGGGGCAAGGGGATGCAATGGCCTATACCTTTATAGAAAATATATCTTTCGTTCGAAATAAACGGCACTTGATAATGCATTTTCAACTGAAACGATAGCTTCGCCTCTAAATATTGTGCAAAGTGTACAGGGTGTCCCAAAAAACATGTGCGCTGTTTGAGTGGCTTCTGCGGAGCCGCCATAAATCCAATTGTTCTGTTTTTAAGATTCTTGACAGAAGAGACTTCAAATTAAAGATTGACACCAAGTTTGAGTAAATCCGATCACTAGTTGCTGATTTATGGAGCAAGAAGCCAACATTATTGGCTGCCTCAAAACCAGAGGATTCATTATTTTCCATTGCGTTAAAATCAACGAAATTTATTGAAAGAAACATACCTAGTCCTGTTTTCTGATGTTCATAAGTGAGACAGATAGTTATACATTGAATTTTGTGACAACGAAGAATATTGGACATATCTA
>REGL01001795.1:0-12106 GCA_004194395.1 Aurelia aurita complex sp. Pacific
TCAAAGAGTTTGCTGCAAATCGCAGGTATGCTCGCGAAACATCTTTCAACTCATTGCGTGTACTTTTTAACCGCACGATAATTTTCGCGCGCAACGTCGTTTTCCCGACCAATTTTTATAATGGAAATGATATCGAGGATATTACAGAGTTCATGAAGGCGAATTCGGAAATCGCGAACAAGATTTGGTTTAACTATGAATCAAGCCATGAAGCGGGTTTTCAAGTCAAAATTGGTGGCAACGCGCGGTGTGACAATTGCAGCTCTACGAACGGTGTTTGTTATACTGGATTTTGTAACTGCATGACCGGGTTCACCGGGCAAAATTGTGACAGTGCTGTTTAGCGGTATACTCCATAAGAGGCCCAACAAGTTCCAGTCTTTTGAAAAATCATGAAGGCTGACTTACGGGGATGGCTCAGTGGCAGCACGCTTGACTACCAATCGGAAGCTTAGTGGTTCGAGTACCCGCCCTGTCGAGCCTGCAACGTAGAGTGAGGAGAGTCCCCAGCTCTGTAATTCCAGGCTACAGGAATCACGAGATGTGTGGTCACATCGAGAGGAAGGACCAGGACGCTGCTTCTACAATCTTAGCTTCCCATTGTGTCCTAGAGCTACCTTCGGGTGCCAGGTAGAAATATAGAAAAAGGCTCACCATTTTTAGGGCCTCATTAGATGGAAATTTTCACCGTTTGGTAGAGATTTTCAAAAGACCATTTGTCTCCAACTTGTTTATTTACTTGAGCAGATGAAAGAAAAAGAAATTCATCGATATCCGCCACTCCTTTCGGGGATTTTTCAAAAGACTGAGCTTATTTGGGCATCCCTTATAGAAAGAAGGCGTTAATATACGCTAATATACATGGACGAGCATGAGTCACAAGTTGTAAATAAGCACCGATGAATAGTATGCAAAGCATTTAGTCGATACACAAAGTTTGGTACACATCATCAAGATTCTCTGGCATGAGAATCTTTTGGCAATGACACATNCCCAACAAGTTCCAGTCTTTTGAAAAATCATGAAGGCTGACTTACGGGGATGGCTCAGTGGCAGCACGCTTGACTACCAATCGGAAGCTTAGTGGTTCGAGTACCCGCCCTGTCGAGCCTGCAACGTAGAGTGAGGAGAGTCCCCAGCTCTGTAATTCCAGGCTACAGGAATCACGAGATGTGTGGTCACATCGAGAGGAAGGACCAGGACGCTGCTTCTGCAAGCTTAGCTTCCCATTGTGTCCTAGAGCTACCTTCGGGTGCCAGGTAGAAATATAGAAAAAGGCTCACCATTTTTAGGGCCTCATTAGATGGAAATTTTCACCGTTTGGTAGAGATTTTCAAAAGACCATTTGTCTCCAACTTGTTTATTTACTTGAGCAGATGAAAGAAAAAGAAATTCATCGATATCCGCCACTCCTTTCGGGGATTTTTCAAAAGACTGAGCTTATTTGGGCATCCCTTATAGAAAGAAGGCGTTAATATACGCTAATATACATGGACGAGCATGAGTCACAAGTTGTAAATAAGCACCGATGAATAGTATGCAAAGCATTTAGTCGATACACAAAGTTTGGTACACATCATCAAGATTCTCTGGCATGAGAATCTTTTGGCAATGACACATTTTATTGAACGTTTTGTAACAATATTCATTGTACAGTATGATAGACAGTAAATGGAAACTGAAGAACAATCGTTGGAGCCAATGATTTAAAGAACAAACGTTGAAGCCAATGTTTCTTTGCTTCAGTAAATGGAAAAGGGAAAATGGACTGATCCGAAGATGCTCGCGATGACCAATAAATACAAGATTTTTAGGTAGAAACATCCAACCTATTCTACCTGCATTTCAGCACACAAATTAGGAAAAAAGTGTTTTTCTGATTTTTCCTGTTTTTCTGGAAAATGGGTTCTTTCAAACTTTTGGCAAACATGAAATTAGAATAGTTATTGGAGTGCAATTTGCCAAGCTTTGGTTCCTTGTCCTGTTAGAAAACGTAGCTGTGTCACTGGGTGAAATTTTAGCGGGACCCCTCTCCCTCCAAAAAGTCAGCGAAAATGATAGAAATAGACCCCCATAAATGTAAATTGTTGCCTTGCACTCTTGGAATTATTACATATATATGTCATTCATTAAGGTCTTTTTAAACAGATACTCAAAATTTAGAATTATCCCAAGACCCCCTTTAAGAAATCCTTTATCAGCTTAGCATGAAGAGATGCTAATGAAGCCCTTGTTAACTCAGTTTCGCATTAATGAGCCTTATATATTACTTAAAAAGATTGAGAAAAGTTAAGCCACATAAACTTAATGAAAAGGAAGCTAAATAGCAAGAATTTAAGATACTATGAAATAGTTGAAATTGATCAATGTGAACAGATCTACTTTTGATAGCATTGATCATTTTAAAGTTTCCCTAGATCTCTTTTGATTTTTATAAGTAGATAACAAGACAATAAGATATATTGGATGAATTAAGATATACTGTCAATCAATAATCTGTTTACGCTTAAAGAATCTACTTCTTGATGGTTTTCTACCAGTTTTTGACGATTTTATATCTTTATGTAAGTATTCATTAGCATAACTTATTTTGATGCGATAAGATGTTTGGCCAGAAAATCTGAAGCAATTTTTATTTTCCTACTTCTTCCTTTAAGGAGCATGGCCTTTCAGAATAAAAGCTACTTTTTGAAGGACTTCCTTCCTTACCAATTTTCAAGGAGACCCTTTGCTAGCATAGGGCTCGAATCTTTGCAGAATATTTTAAATTATTCATGTGAAGTGTTATTGCCCATTCTTTCAACTGATTTATCAAAGGGAACTTCATGCAATTTCGATCAGTTCATTTGAAAGAATGATGCAAAGAAATGTTACATATTTCTTTTTTGAATTTTTGCCAAGATTTGAGCCCTATGCTCCCTTTGCCCTGCTTTTCCTACTTAGTTTTAATTGCACGAGGGGCTAGATAGAAGCTTCGCCAGTGCTTTTCCTCGATCCAACAGCATCCTGTTGACCTGCTCTTTTCTCGCCCTTCATTAATAAGGTACTTTGCCCCCCCCCCCCCATTCCTATCCCTGCCAATTTTGTGCAGATTAGCTAATATGTATTCGGATAAGCGTCATTACCTATTAATCTTGAGCATGTACTAGCATTGTTGAAACTGTTGGTAACAATAAATTTATTGTCTTATTTTCGGAAGGATCAGTAACAAAAATTGTCAAATAAACACGCCCTATGTCCGCCCACTGCAATGCTAAATGATTTAGAAAGGTCAACATGAAATATAAATAGACAGAAAGCAGATAACTCCTCTTACTTTATTTTATGATTTTAGTAAGGTCGACTTTGCCCTGAAGCATCTTTTGTCATAGGGTATTGAACAAAGCTAAAGTAAATGTTGGCACGATTTAAGATGAAGTAAAGCTAATGTAAACTTAAGTCGCGTGAAGGCGATTTGATAATAGGGCTGAGGTCATATTTTCCGTTTAGCGGATTTGATTTGTTATTATTTTGTATTTAAAGTTTGTTTGTCTAACTGATCTCATTATCAAAAATTTCCTTTGATATAAAATTTCTTACCGGGATGAGTTGAAACCGGTTAAAAATTGCACCGGTTAAGTAACAAAATGTAGACAGGAAACCGCTTGTAAGTAATGTAGGATAGCTGCTAAAATTCTGTAATTTGTAACTCCAGTTTCCCTGGTCATTCAAAAAACTTTTGAAACTATTAAGCTTTTGGCCTTACATGTTCGGCCGTAATATTTTGGCAATCTCTTAGAGTGGTGCTTAATTTTCAGATAATGTTGGACAAGTTTGACGCAAACGTCCCCGGTAATTTTCAATGTCTTTTACCTGAAACTTGATTTTAAAAATTTGTTACCTTCTCTCGGGCCTTCTCTTCCTCTAAGCATCAAACTTTCTTAATTTTAGACTTGGCCAAACATGCAAACATGCTTTGACCTGTTGAAATCTAATTGTTTTTCATTGCAATTTATTAATGAATCGAAACCATAGCTCCTCGTGTGCTTTTAAAATCATATCTAACCATTTCCAAGTTTTATCTGACTGTTTTCATGCTACTAAAACCCACATAAACGTCATCTTACTCCAAGACGTCACTGATATGACCTACCAATGCTTTCCCCGATAGCAAATCTGTTTGGAGGCGCGTGGCAGAATACTTTGTCATTGTTACACTTATTCTTCCGAGAACATAAAACATTTAACACTTAGTCTTCCGCGAACGTATGTCTTTGTAAGGTATTACCAAATACTTGAAGTTTCTTTAAATTCTCATCATTTAATCGGAGATTCCATTGGGGGCTTTTTGGAGAGGGGGGCTTATTCACAAAGTTAAATGACAGGGATATAAATTACAGCTTTTTAGTTCTTTTACTCCATATTCTGCGGAATCAACAGACAATTGTACGAGTCGATTCGTACTCAAATTCGACTTAGTTTTTATTCCATACTATATCGAAATTATCTAGCCTGCGTGCAGACCCATCAAGCTAGAAATTATCATGCAAACATGTTAAGTTAAATAATTGCAAAATCTTCCGTGATTTCTGGTGTTTGATATGAGTGAGGGGGGAGGGGGGGCTTGGCTTAATAGAGAAAGGGGGTTAAATAGAGCTCTTACGGTGTTTGACAACGCAGAGTTTCTTGAAGCTCAATATGGCTCTCATATGTGGATTTTTACTGTACTCAAAATTCTTGCGTTCTTGGAGATTTGGAGTGTGGTCTCTTATACCCTGGGTACCAGACTCTCTCTAATATGTTATGCTGAAGAGAGTCTGGTACCCAGGGTAGGTTTTTTATAATGAGCTTCCTATAAGATGCAATTTTGACGTCATTGATGTGACCAACCTTTGCCTTTCCCGTTGCAAGTCTGTTTTTAAGCGTGTGGCAATAATTAAGGAAATAGCTTCCAGTCACCTGTATTTTAGGCCACGTATTCACACGCTATATTGCATGCTTAAAAAGTCAGCAAAAAACAAAACATAAAAAACAAAAACATAAAGTTTCAATAGGTCTTTCCAAAGTTGTATGACTTACACCCTTTTTTTTATAAGAATACTATAAATTTTTCCAGCCTCAATATTCTTAACAAATTTTTCATTTTGAGCCTTAACATATTCTTAAAGTATCCTTATTTTTTATTTTTTCAAATCTGATATGGTTTCACTGGAGGGAACATAGTTCAAAGAAATGTCATATCATTATGAAGAAATGGTCGAACGAAAGACAAATTTAAGCAATTGTAACAATAAGAATGTTATGAACATCGCAAAACAGGCAACTGCTGAAAAATGAGACACAAATATACGAGCTGAGGCTGAGCAATATTCTTATAATAATCTTAAAATTTGGATGATTCTGAGCCTGAATATTCTTATAAACAATATTCTTATAAAAAAAGAGTGTATTCACAAATTAGTTGACTGAACTTTTCTTGAAAATGTTTCTCAGGTGGATTTTTACTCTACTCAAGATTCTTACATTTTTAGACATTTGGGAGTGTGGTTTCTTACAAAGAGCTTCCTAAAAGATACGAGCTTGACGTCATTGCTATGACTAACCTATGCCTTCACCCGTTGCAAATCTGTTTGGAAGCGCATGGCAATAATTAAGGGTCTTAAGAAGAAAATAGCTTCCAGTCATCTGTATTTTAGGCCACGTATTCACACGCTACATTGCATGCTTCAAAGGTAAGCAAAACAAAATAAAGAAAATATTAAGCTTCAATAGATCTTTCCAAAGTTGTATAAATTATTCACAAATTAGTTGACTGAATTTTTGTTTAAACTCAAATCCACCTGTTCCCTTGCGACTTGAAGAACAATCACACGATCGATCGATCGATCGAAATTCATGTCACGTGATATTTACATAGATGATATCATTGATTGGTGAGGTAATCCTCCCTTCCTGGCAATTTCGGCGGGGCTTCTCACGCAATAGAAAGCCGCATGGATTTGAGGTGGACAATTTTTACCTCGGGCAATCTTCAATGCGGATTTCCGTATAAGGTCTTGAGTCTCGCGGTGGGGGGGGGGGAGGTTTGGAGTATCTTGATGGTTTTTTTGCGGTATGCCATTTTTAGAGGCAATTTTTTCAAACGCTGCGGAATTATGGGTATCATTTTCAGACATTTTACGGAATTATGGGTATCCGTTTCAGAAATTTTGCGGGATTATGGGTTCTGTCCTGGAGAAAATTTTGCAAATGTACAGGAATTGCAGGAAATGTTTCATAATTTCAGGCATTATGACCCAGATTTTCATCAGATTTGCGGAGTTATGTCCCTAAAATTCTTTAACATTTACGGAATTATGGGTACGAATCTTTCAGGCAAATGGCACGTCCCTGTCAAATAATACGTCAAGATACCCCCTTAGTCTCGAGTACAAGGATAGCTGGCGTAAGCTTGGGAGAGTTTGCATTCAGCTGTTTTGGCAACCAGATGCGGATGTCTTTTAAAACCCGGGTGCTTAAAGAGTCGTTGTGCCCAGGGTCCTTTGCGGGCACGCTTCAATTTCAGACTGTCTGAAAATAAAATTTGGCCTAAACAGAAAATATCGATCCACAGTGCTGTGGTTGAGCTAGACTGGCCCCAAATCTGTTTTGTCAACTGTAATAAGTCTACCGGAAAGTATATTACAAAACTCCCTTCAACTTCTTTGACGAAATTTTTTTGACGAAATAGACTTGGGGCAAGTCTATGGTTGAGCTGACAGAACAGTTCAACGAAACTAAAACTTTTCTGTCAGTTCAACCAAGGGCCTATAAGACGAGAGATTATAGTCGTCCCGTTGCAGATTTCTAATGTTTGGTTTGAAAAACTTGTGGGTCAATCCTTTCTGCTTCGGCTAAATTTGATTTTCAGTCAGTGTGAAATTTCAGCGTGTCCGCAAAGGACCCTGGGTAACAATTGCTCTTTAAAGGTAATCGGCACTGGTAAGGCACACGAGTTAAAAATGGAAGAGATGATACACCATGCGATTGGACCTCGCTTTCACAACGCCATCTCATTGTACTCATAAAACAGAGGTGGCACATGACGAATTCAACCAAATTTAATTTTGGATGAAGAGCTTTAACGACAAACCAAGACAAATTCGCATTTTTTCTGGTCGGTCTCTCCAAGAAAATTTCTCCTGGAGCCAGCTTGTCTATCTTCACACCTGTTGTTGTCTGCCGAATGATACGATTCAACGGAAAATGTGCAGCAGCGGTACTTTCCTGACAATCAAAACAATTGAATCATTTTCTGGGAGGAGCCAGATCTCTTAATTCAAAGGAAAGCTGTTACTGTTGCGAAGAAAACGTTTCGAGTCAATCATATTCATTGTTCTTGAATTAATTTGAGATGATTAGTCTGTAAAAACCTGGAATCAGGACAGCCTCTCATTATTCTCTTGGCGTCAAGTTGCTTGTTGATATACGTCGTCCAAAAAGAAATCAGTGATATCGTATAAGACAAATTGCACTTTGGCGTAATCTGTCGGGGAATCATATTCAGAGATAGGGCTTCGTTTGGGTGGCACAGTCAAATCGATCGATAAAAACCGTTAGGTAGTTTTTCTGATTGCCCGATTACTAAGTAGATCGCAATTTTATGCGTCAGATGATGTCATTTACAGGTGGATCATGTACTTGGTAGAATGTGAAAGGTTTTTCAAGATTTTCTTTAAAGAGCCGTTGTTACCCAGGGTTCTTTGCGGGCATGCTACAAAAAAATGTGACGGTAGCAAAATTTTAGCTAGCGTTCACACGATACCGGAACGATTTTAAAAAGGTAGGAATCTGACGGTAACAAAATCATTGCAATGACCCTAAGATTTTGATACCAGGGGAGGAAAATATGTATCAATTTCTGGGACCAAACAACTCCTGAAAAAATTTCTGCGAGAACTAAATGTGCCAAAGAGGTCCACTTTGTGAGAGGTCATGATATGTAATACATAAACAAGATTTTGAATATTGATTATGAGTTTGTAATTGTTGTCACAATTATAAATTGTATTTTGGCAAATTTGGTTACTTTTTTAGCTGATCACTTTCTGAGTCATAAACAGTGACTCAAAACTTCTTTTGTCTGGAAACAGTGGTAGAAACAGTGGCTTTCTTTGACTGAACAACGTCAAATTTTCTAGAGACTTGTTTGAAACGCAAAGAGAAAATTGTTAAGTTTACACTGTGTTAGAAAATTAGTTTCCCCCTTTTCTCTTTTTTCTTTTAGAATCCCTTTTCCTTCTTCTTTGCATTCCTCTCTTATTTCTTTCTGGTGACCTGAAAAACTTTCTGGGACCATTGGTGCTGTGGTCCGCTATTTTTTCCACCCCTGTTTGATACCAATGAAATGTACCTGCACTTTAAGAATTGATCAACCCTTTTTTTTGAATACGTCGTCAGATGTTTCATTTTCATGGTTTTCACATGTTCACACGATGCCGTTTTCAAAATAGAGGTTCCGTTTTCAACATCTATCTTTCAAAATCTTCCCGCAAAAAATTTGCCGTTTTGATGTGCCTGTCCTTGACATCTGTCACCGCTTTCAAATGCCTGTATTGTGTGACCGTAGTCATAGATATGAAATAAAGTTAGCTATGTGCCCACAGAAATTAACTGAACACATACTGAAATGATCCAAGGCACACTCTGTTGAAAGCGCGCGAAGCAGGCTAGTGTCCAGGCTACTCGTACAGTGCACTTTTGTTTGGCGGTATCGAAAAGGAGGTCGGAAAACGAAAATGAATTTTGTTTTTCATTGCGTGACTTTTTCAATCATCTTCCCGGTGGTAATACTGTTATCTAAGGACTCATATTTATCAGACCAAAGTTTATGGATGTTGGGTAGAAAACTGCAAACGAACGTGTTCAGGCTTGAAATATTATGTCGCCTGTTTTATGAATATGAAACAATGAGTTTATTGTCTATGAGATTTTGAATACATGGCAAATTACCTGATCNGAAAACGAAAATGAATTTTGTTTTTCATTGCGTGACTTTTTCAATCATCTTCCCGGTGGTAATACTGTTATCTAAGGACTCATATTTATCAGACCAAAGTTTATGGATGTTGGGTAGAAAACTGCAAACGAACGTGTTCAGGCTTGAAATATTATGTCGCCTGTTTTATGAATATGAAACAATGAGTTTATTGTCTATGAGATTTTGAATACATGGCAAATTACCTGATCACGAGAAAATATATTGAAATCGATAGCTTGTTTATTAGTTCTTTAGCATAAGTAGCTTTTATTCTCTTTTGTTGTTGTTTGTTGTTTAGCTGTGATGGTGCCATTTTCTGGCGAGCCAACTGTGTTGCTTGTCTCTTGGGGGCCGGCTTATTTCTGCTCATCTGAAAATGGCGAAATCGGAATTTGTCAAAATTTAAACAACGTGTCTTGTTTCCAGTTGAAGGCAATGGTTAATATATCACCAGAGAATTTGATGTTATACACTGAGAAAATAAAGGAAAATAAGACTGAGCATGTTCTAAAAATATAGGCCCATTTTAGTTTGGCACAGTTTAGATATTTTGATCCCCTGTTCCACTATTGGAACATATTTTTTTAGCAAAATTTAGTAAGCATTACTTGAACTAATGCCAGGTCTTTGCAGAGAAGGTTTAGAGAGTTTACCCAGTACCAATACGATTTTGGATCCGTAACAAAAGTGGAATAAATCAGCCTCCCGCTCAAATATCTTTCTCTCTAATCCGTAAGATTTTTACATTTTTACTCTTTCTATCTATAAAATTGTTCTGTACTTCTGCTGGAAGAGTTCCCTTTTTTTGCAAGAAACTTTGATCAGCAATTTTGCATGAAAATTTCGGTGCTGTAGTAGTAAAAGTTTCTTAATTAGTTTCTTATTTTTTGGGCCTGAAATTGCGGCATTGTTCGAATCTGAGCCTTCTTCTCGACAAAGGGCTTCCATTTTACATTGACATTGTCATCACCAATAAGCCATGCACATTAAGGCAAAAGTTTACCAATTTATGCAGTTAAAAGTTAAAAAAAGATCAAGGTACCTTTGTTAGAGAATAAGAGAGACATACAGAAATTAAATTTTAGAGTTTCTTAACTGTTCTTGTGCGTAGTACTAGAGTTTCTTAAATTTTTGGTCTTCATAGTAGCTACTAGTTTCTTATGAACCAGTTTCTTATAAAAAAATGTGAATAAACACTAGTGAACCGCAACAACTTTTATAACGGATAAAAACTGCTGGTCTAAATCTTGCTTTCTCGAACCTATGCTCTAACAAAACTGTGTCAATTTTGCCAAATTATGCAAATTGATTATTTGCCCATTAAAACAACTGACTATCCTTGAAACGCTTTTCATGACGGTCTATAAATCAAAGATCTAGAAAACCGCGGGAAATTCAAACGCCCCGTGAGTTTTGACACAGCGGTTCTTAAACTGCCGCAAGCAGGGAACCCTTTGCCGCAAGTTAAATGCAAAGGAAACTTCAATGATTTGAATTATGGCGAAAACATGAAATGACCCAGCGCTGAAGTGTCTGACAAAGAAAGCACGAGCTTAGGAGAGCAAAGAAGCCAAGGATGCACGTATTTTATTTAAAAAGACTCTGATTGAGGAACCGAGCTCTCCGGTTAGCAAAAAATTAAGAAACTTGATTACTACGGGGATTGCTGGCAGGCAATTATTTAAGAAACTTGTTTGTTTGGCTTAGAAAATCCAAATCATTGGTTTCTTTGTTTCTTGAACTGCATTACTTGGTATTACTTAAGAACTAAACAGACAGAATGCAGTTCGCTGCCACATGTTTACAAAGGCATTGGGAATTCGCCGTTTTAGAAACAGCAAGAAAGTTTTCAAGAAACCTACCCTCAAGAAACCTTGTATGCTCAAATAATGAATATTTTAAGAAACTTTCATCACAGTTTCTAATCCTTAATGTCTTATGAAAAATGCGTGAATATCACAGAAGATGTAAACAACGAGAATATTTCAAGAATCCCACAAGAAACTTTGGGTACTCAAATAATGAGGATTTTAAGAAACTTTAAGTTCTGCTTCAGATTCTTGATTTCTTATGAAACGTACGCGTGTATCGCTAACGATGTAAACAGCTAAAATATTTTGGCACTGCTAGGAATTTCTTAAGAAACTTTGGATACAAGAAACTGTCAGTGCTGTATCAAATTCGTTGTTTCTTATATGAAGGATGCATGTATATTATCGAAGATTACTTTCACAATATTGCATAAAAACCATTGTTTGTTCCTCCATACCGTTATGTCATATTGCGCTGGTCTGAAATCGTGTTCTGCAAGTCTTTGCTTCATAGTGCTTCATAGGCATGGAATGCAACGAGGCCCCATAAAAATTGGGCATCCCCTACGCTCATGGTGAAATTTTGCTCTTTGGAGAACAATATCTCATTTTGAGAAAAACAATATATCATTCCCGCCAAGTTTGGTCATGCAAGCTTTCTGATACGTGATGCTCGCAAGTCATACGTAAAGTCTTTAACAAAACATCCTACCGCCCGTGATCAGTTTTGATTGAAAACAACAGCGCACGCAACCAATCATAATGCATCAAAGCACATGACACGTGATACACAGCGATTTGATTGGCTAGCTACCAAGAAGCCCCGGTGGACACGAACCTCGACCCGGTATAAAACACAGCGGACAGACGAACATTGCGGTATATCCAAAGCTGATAAGATTAACTGGAGAGCATTGCTGAGAACACAATTTCAAGACACGCTGCTTGGAGGGAGTTATCATACACTTGTTATTCCCATACTCATTACAATACAAGAGTTCAGTTCAGTTCACAAGAGTATTTGATACGAAAGGATTTCCTGGTTACTCACGCGACCTGTAGCTGTTTATTTTGCTGAAAAGCAAATCAGAGACTATGGGTCAAGATTCAATGATTGATTCGTGTGAATATGACTTGGAAATTGATATGAAATCGTTGGAGAGATATGACTGCCAAATTGTGAACTCTCATACTGAATTTATCGCTCATGAATTGCGAAGAATCGGGGATAACTACAATGAGAAATATCAATTTGGAAATCTTGTCTGCGGCATGCTGAGGAATTTTGGAATACAGC
>REGL01001795.1:51330-63495 GCA_004194395.1 Aurelia aurita complex sp. Pacific
TCGTGACCGCAAATTCATTCAGCTTATGTAATGCAGATGTTTAGAGCTGCAACATTTTCTGCACAAGCAGGAACAGCTAGCAGGCTATAGTCCCTGGAGAATTGTTGTTCAAATTGCACCTTTGTGTTTTGTTGGCTCTTAGTAAACATCAGTGAAAGTTTTCTTTTGCTCGTGTTTAAATTTTGTTCATACGTTTTAGTCCATCAGAGTCTATAAACACTAAAGAACGGTACGGAAAGGCACTTTTTAAGGTCAAAGAATGGGTAGCTAGACACTTCTGCTGTGCTTCTATGGAGGAGCACTGCAACTAATATGTACCTGAGGAGGAATGTTTTCTATAGTTCTGCGGAAGCTCCCCCATTGTAGTAAATAATGTTTTCCTCGATAAAGGAACAAAGCTGTCGGAATCAAGCACAACTGTGGCGTCTAACACTACCCATGGTTAAAGAGCCATTGTCACCCAGGGTCCTTTGCGAGCATGCTACGATTTCAGACTGTCTGAAAATCAAATTTGGCCTAAGCGAAATCGATGGATCCTGGATCCACACTGCTGCACTTGAACTGATAGGACAGTTCAACTCAGGTAAACATTTTATTAGTTCAATTTCTGCAGGGTGGATCGATGGTAGATTCATTACATTTAAGTCGCTCTAACTTTCACTTGTTGTTGTTGTTGTTTTCGCTTCAGTCTGTTCCAGCGACAAGTCAGTTTAAAGGAGCGAAACAGAAGACGTTTGGAATGAATCTAGATCGATGGTTTCCACATAGCTCAAACTTGATATTCAGACAGTCTAAAATTTCAGAGTGCCCGCAAAGAACCCTGGGGGAAAGTGGCTCTTTAACATCGAAGGTACAGTTGAACGACCCTCTCTCTGCCCGTGGAAAACATATACACCTTTTTGGAATTTTGGTTATTTACACTTCTCAAGAATCAGCGATATCCGTTGCTGATAATTCCTGCAAAACCGATCTGCTTAACTCTATAGCATGTGAAAAAGGAGGCAATTATCACATAGATCAATTGCCTAGAATCTTAGAGCCCCTTTGTGTGAAAGAGAGGCGTGAAATCTGAAGGCGGAGTTGTGGTTCAAACTGATAAATCGGATTTTATAGATATTCGAACAAAAGACAGGAACTTTGTGAATCAATTCTGAATCATGACAACTTGAGAACCAACTATTTCAAGTCACAAAAACAAAACTGCACTATGTTTTTGCGATATCACGCATCGCAAAAGACAGGCTTGTTCAGCATTTATGAAACAGGGTTCAAAACATTGTAACTTTACCAAAAGTTCCCATAGAGATGAATTCAACTGTGCGTTATTAAATTTTCATGTCTAAGCCGTTCTTTCCTCAACTTCTGGGTATCGTAAAAAGGTTTGCTATGTTTAAACAGCTTCTGTGCAGGAGCTTCAAATTTGATATTTCTATATGTGGTAGATTCTGAAAGAGCAGACTTTAACTTAAATTTTGATACCTTGTCTGCTAAATTCTACTCAGTAATTCTAGACATAATGGTAATCAGAAAGAAAGATTGCCCAAAACCAGATGGGGTTTGGTTTATCAGTTTATAATGTAATTACAAAGGGGCTGTACAAGATTTTTGTAAACAATCGGAAAGTACCCTACGGGACAGCCCGCGCACATGACTAAAGCCTTGGGTTTTTAATGGCGGCCAGTTTCATCGCAGCTTTTACGTAAGTTTCATTGCAGTGTTTTCTTGACTATGTCATGAAATGCGATGGAACTCTTGATATCCATTAAAATGTTCAAATATTCGCGTTAGAAAAATAGAACAAATCCTCCGCAAGAGCTTCAATCACCAAGATGATTGCAGAAACTGGATTACTATTCTCTGAAGTAGTAAACAATTTATCGAAAGGGAGAGCATTCACAAGTTCTGAAATTGGCGACAACGCTGAAGTTCGCAAAAAGGAACGCTTTCCCCCGCTTCCTTTACGTTGCGTTTGTACCGTCAGGAACTTGTATTCGCAGTTGCAACACCTTGGGCCTGCTAATCATCTTACAAATGGATACAGTTGGCCATTGATCGTAGAGCCCCTTCTCTGAAAAGTTACCTTTCATCAAGAACGCCCCTGCTGCCCTCTGGAAAATGACCTAAATATGTTATTTTCCTATTGTTTTGCCCTCCCCCTCTTAAAAAATGTGCCCCGTCCGGTGTCCCTGCGTTTCGTCGCATCGACGACAACAAACAAATCTTATTTTGCTGACGACATAGTCTTCACTTGCAAGCGCCTCCATTAAAACTTTTGAAGCCTGTTATGTGGTCAAAGAAAGAGCCCACTAATTGACCATGACAAGAAAGTGATCAGATTGTGAAATATAGGTTTATTCTTACGGCATATGGCAATGATTATTCACATGATCCCGAACTCTTTTAAGCACTTAAGTTGTCATTGCCTGAGGGAAGGTTGTGAACCATGATCTATTCTTAGAACATGCTTCTGTAGCCTATTATATCTGATTTTCGATTTATGGTCAAATGAAATCTTGCATCAACAGAAAACAAAGAAGTCTTGTGTTTTGATATAATACTAGACATTACTCAGACCATATCCTAGACAGATCGAACTGTCTGCAACATCGCTATTCTTGTAGTTGGCAAGGGCATGTTGTAAAAACCGGACCCTGGGACCCCTGAGACCCCTAGGACCCCTAGGACCTTTAAGTAATAGAAATGAAAAGGACCCTTAACACCAGAGTGTCATAATGAGGAAGTTGTGTATCATTGACTTACCCTCTTCCATCCCATGAACTTCCACTCTTTCAAACCAATGCCAGGTATGATGCAGAGAGTTTATACCATGTAGAAGAACTATTTTGAGTTCGAGTATCTCCTATCGTGATATTTTAACAACTTCCTGCACGATTAATAGCGTCCTGGCGTTGGTTTGAACAAGCGAAAGTTCGTAGGATGGAAGAGGGGAAGCTCATACAACACGCAGCCTCTTGTTTGACAGCTTGATGACATTGATCTATTGTTTGTCTAAGTGATGTCCCTCTGGTGTTAAGGGTCCTTTTCATTTTAGTCCTTTAAGGTCCTAGGGGTCTCAGGAGTCCTAGGGTCTTAGGGTCCGGTTTTTACAGCATGCCGTTAGCAAGGGGCTTAGGCTCGAGACTTGAAGGATGACAATATCCTTGACTATCTCCGCTGCACAGTGAACAGTCTGTGTGGCTTTTCTGTTTATCTTGTCTTGGCGTCATGATTAAAAAGGATGAGATTTGTCGAGCGCCTGAGCAATGGCCTTTTAAATGAGTCGTTCAGAAACCAAAATAAAGACCAAGATAAAATTAGATGTGGACAGCCATTTACAAGCCATTTGAAATGAATAACCTAAGTTAAAAGATGAGATCTCATTGGTCTATAAATAGCCTATTGTATTTGATTATTCAGCGCGTGGTGAAAGTAAGCAGAACCAAAGAAAACAATGTCGTAGTTTGCCTGCCTTTAGTTGGTTATAATTAAACTTAGTACTTCAGTGAGATTCTAAGTTTGTTTCGTTCTGCTACCAGAATTCACATAGTAGTTTCAGGTAGTAAGTCTATTTCTAACTTTGCTCATCCCTATTGCAATATGCCCAGCTCAGCTTCGTCCTGAAAACTTCAAGAATCAGATTTTTTAGTGGCATGTTTCGTTCTAACCTCAAAAACCCCCGTCTTCTTTGGAACACTGTATTGGGCGGATTTCTCGGACGAAGAAAAGCAGGGTGTATTGTAATTCAATTGTTTTAGCAAGCTTGGCCATCCTTTTAAAAACCAATTGCTGGCCATGATCAGGCAAAGTAAATGAAATTTAGGCTCGCAGAGAATCTTGTTTAACTTAACCATGAGCGATAAGACACTAAGTGTGTGTAAGTTTTATCAGTAGCGAGCCACCTAGGTTTCCGCATAAGGTGGATCTGCACTTAAGGTGGATAACTACTGAAAATTTCAATTCACTAAACAGCGATATGGTGCCGCACTACCAAGTAGAAATAAGTTAAAAACACACAAAAAACAATTGGTTAAAGAAGCTTGCTACTAATAAAACTTATACACACTTGGTGACCTATCGCTCATGGTTCGATGGGTCTCTCTGGGGTAAAACTGATGCACCTTATAGCAAATATATTTCTAATTAATCAAAGGTCTTTGGTTCTCTTTTTGTCCAGCTTTCATTATCAAAGCGTTCAATATTAGTGTCTGCCATTACTGGCGCCTGCCTCCATCTTTTTACAGAATCCAAAGTAAATATTTCCGAAAATGAAATGACGAAATGATGAATCTCTCAGCCTACTCAGACATTGCAATAAGAAATGCCATAATTTGTTGATCTTCTGCGGGTGTCACTTTGCAAACTCTCGAATATGTTGCGACTTGTATGCAACACTGTAACACTATATATATGTTAATAATGTTAAATAAGTGCTGCTGTACTTTTTTAGTGGTAGACTCAATGTCTAAGCCTACCCAGACACTGAAATCAGAAATAGCAAATCTGTTGATCTTCTGTGGTTGTCTGTTTTGTTGCAAGTTGTCAGGCAACTTGTATGCAACAGTTACGTTACACTCTTTTTTTTTATAAGAATACTATTAATTTTTCCCAGCCTCAATATTCTTAAGTAATTTTTCGTATTGAGCCTTAACATATTCTTAAAGTATTCTTACTTTTTCAAATCTGGTATGGTTTCAGGGGAACATAGTTCAAAGAAGTGTCATATCATTATGAAGAAATGGTCGAACAAAAGAAAAATTTAAGCAATTGTAACAATAAGAATGTTATGAACATCGCAAAACAGGCAACTGCTAGAAAATGAGACACAAATATGCGAGTTGAGGCTGAGCAATATTCTTATAATATTCTTAAAATTTGGATGATTCTGAGCCTGAATATTCTTATAAACAATATTCTTATAAAAAAAGAGTGTATATGTTATTAATGTTAAATATGTTATTAATTTTATTAATGCTAAATAAGTGCTGCCGTACTTTTATAATGGCATACGCGTATTTTTTTATAAGAAACTAAGAATTTGGGCCAGTACTGAAAGTTTCTTAAAATTATCAGATTTTGAGTACTCAGAGTTTCTTACGAGTATCTTAGAGGTTCCATAACAATCTTCATGTTCACTACCTGCTCCCTCGTGGACATTTCAAAACAAGGTTTTTTAGGCCTTTCCAATATTTAGACATTGAAGTACTTTACGAGTAATATGATATAAGAAATAAGTGAAAGTAAAGTAAAAATATGCAAAGGATTTCCTTTATAAAGATAAATAATTTCTTAACTTATTTGTTCCCAGTACTGGAGTTTCTTAATTTTTTGGCCATCTGAGAGTTCAGTTTCTTATGGGCAGTTTCTTATAAAAAAAGATAAGCGTAGTTAAGGTCTTGCAATGTCTAAGCCTACTCTCAGACACTGCGATGAGAAATGACAAAATCTGCTGGCGGTTGTCTGTTTTGTTGCAACTTCTCAATTCTCATGCAACTTGTATGCAACAGTTACATTACATGTTAACAGTGTTAATACGTGCTGCCGTTTGCCATACCTTTTTAGTGGTAGACTCGATGTTTAAGCCTACTCAGATATCCCAAAATCTGTTGATCTTCTGCGTGCGTCTTTGTGCAAACTCTCAAATATGTTGCGACTTGCATGCAGAAGTGTTACACAAACTAGATGTTAACCATGTTAAGTAAGTGCTGCCGTAGTCCCAGACTAAGTTGTTAGTTGAATTGTTACTAATACGGCCGCAGCGCTTGACAGTGCGTAGCAAATTCTGTTGAAAATCCTCAGAGAAAAGGATTGCAGATCAATGAATACTTTTTTGCTTCGTAGTCAATTGAAGTAACAATGAAATTCTACAATTCATCCCCTTCCTCCTTGCGTATTTTGAATTGACTATGCCTTAATCGTGATCGGAGGGTNACCTGCTCCCTCGTGGACATTTCAAAACAAGGTTTTTTAGGCCTTTCCAATATTTAGACATTGAAGTACTTTACGAGTAATATGATATAAGAAATAAGTGAAAGTAAAGTAAAAATATGCAAAGGATTTCCTTTATAAAGATAAATAATTTCTTAACTTATTTGTTCCCAGTACTGGAGTTTCTTAATTTTTTGGCCATCTGAGAGTTCAGTTTCTTATGGGCAGTTTCTTATAAAAAAAGATAAGCGTAGTTAAGGTCTTGCAATGTCTAAGCCTACTCTCAGACACTGCGATGAGAAATGACAAAATCTGCTGGCGGTTGTCTGTTTTGTTGCAACTTCTCAATTCTCATGCAACTTGTATGCAACAGTTACATTACATGTTAACAGTGTTAATACGTGCTGCCGTTTGCCATACCTTTTTAGTGGTAGACTCGATGTTTAAGCCTACTCAGATATCCCAAAATCTGTTGATCTTCTGCGTGCGTCTTTGTGCAAACTCTCAAATATGTTGCGACTTGCATGCAGAAGTGTTACACAAACTAGATGTTAACCATGTTAAGTAAGTGCTGCCGTAGTCCCAGACTAAGTTGTTAGTTGAATTGTTACTAATACGGCCGCAGCGCTTGACAGTGCGTAGCAAATTCTGTTGAAAATCCTCAGAGAAAAGGATTGCAGATCAATGAATACTTTTTTGCTTCGTAGTCAATTGAAGTAACAATGAAATTCTACAATTCATCCCCTTCCTCCTTGCGTATTTTGAATTGACTATGCCTTAATCGTGATCGGAGGGTCTCACTGGCAATAGATTTTCGTTGTGATCCGCGTCAAATGAAATTTTCTAGCACGACTCCGTTACTCAGATAGCATGTTTCTGAAACATAATCTATGATTGGATTTCAAAGAGAGATTTTCCCTTTTTGCATGCATGCACGAGGTCTGGTTGATAAAACTCTAACGTGCGTTAGAAAATGGCCTGCCTGAGCAGGACCATCGAAAATTGGCTGTAGTTTAGCTGATCGGTGTCATGTAACAGCTGTCTGTTTCGGAAACCAAATTCCCCTTTTAACGTGGCAGGTTTGTCTATGGTTCTATGGTTCTATGGTTCTACATACAGGGTGAGTCAATAAAGAAAATCCCCGTTTCAAAGGCCATTACTCCCTAGATATCAGCACGATGATATTGGCAAATATACCTTTTAATGGTAGATGTGCTCAAATCCGTTTTAAAATTTACCTGACTGAAATCGTCCACTCCGTTCTGAAATTATGAGGGATTTTCTCGAGAATGCCCCTTCAAGAAATCTTCAAAACATGCCCACACGACAGAATTTCTGCTTTACTATATCGATGGCTTTTACATGCTTTAGCACGTGGGGAAATCCCTCGTAATTTCAGAATGGAGTGGCCGAATTCAATCAGGTAAATTTTAAAATGTATTTGAACATATCCACCATTGAATAATATGTCAGCCAACGCCATCGCCTTGATATCCAGGGAGCAGTGGCCTTTCATTGGGAGATTCTTTTTCTTTTCTACCCATGAGACAAGGCATATGGTGCGCCAATGGTATGCCTCTCTTATGAGCATTGCAAACGAGCCCATTTTCAACCAAACTAGGTAATTAGTGTAAGACTCATCGCTTCATTCCAGCTGCCCTACTTGGTCCGATTAGCTCGTAGAAGTAGGTGCTGGGTCTCAGGGGGCACAATGCCCCCCACGCTTTTCGACGTTCCCTAATTAGCTCCTAAGTGCCATTTTTCAATCCTAGATAATGGCTCTTCTGATTGCTGTGTGTGCCCCCAAGTTAGAACTACTTGCTACGTCCTTGGGCTAGCCTGCATGCAGACCCAATATTCCGAAGAAGAAATTATTCATCGGAATATTGCTAAAGGAGTAAGTAAGATAAAAATATAAGCATTTTGATGCGAATTGAAACACGCACGACGTTTCGAGCATATCAAGTCGCTTGATAACGCGCTTTGCTGGAAACGCTGTGCCTTATTTCTATTCGCATCAACCAAAGCGCTTATATTTTACTTGTTTATCTTTGTACAATTGCACTACACGCAACAAGAAGATTTTTTTATCATTTGTCGGAGTATTGGGTCTGCAAGCAGGACCCCGGATTTCAACGATGTGAAAGAAAAATATAGCTATAGTAGGCTTGTAAAAAAGCCTATCGTGCGTCAGTATGCTTTGCAGAAACGTTCCAGTATACGGTATACAGGTTACACCAAACCGGTTCTCTTTGGCCCGTTGGTTTCAGAGACACTGGGAATATTTTCCCGGCTCGCAGAAAAGCGTTCCGTACCGCCAACGGATATAAATACACACAAACAAGTGAATGTTGAAGTTTGCAAACCTCCAGACGATATTTCTGTCATTCTGACATTTACTTCTACATCTTTGTTTTGTTTAAATTACTCAACTTCATATTGTGTTGCATTTCGCCACTCAACTGCTGCATTTGAAAATTTTCACCGCTCTGCTTAGCCCTTTTTTTTCGGTCTTTCCACTTAAAAAGAGAATCAACTACACCGATGAAGGCGAAAATATAATTCCGGAATCTTCTATGATACAAAATAAACATTTGTCTAAACTGAGTTCTCAAAGTTATGTGAAGATACAGAGTGTAGCGCTAATTTGCTTCATGTCCGCAAAATAATTTCCAGGGGCGCTGAAACAGCGCGCTACTTTAAAATGCCCTTGTATTTCTCACAGATGAAGCCGCTTCTATATTCTTTAAACCAGCAGAAATTTCCGAGTGGCCGGCATTCCGGTTTGTCACGAAAACATTGCCGATTCCGACAGCTTTGTGCAAGCGGTTGATTCATACAATACCGTTGTCGACACGCACGCTGTCGCAGTTGGTGAATGGGAAGGCCTGAATGTTTATGAATCCGCAATTGTCTAGCCCTTCATCAGATTCTTTCAAACTGATGTTTATCAAGGAGGTAACTTGTCAACTTAGGTAACAAAATTTAGTTGGTTAAATGGGTTGGGTCGTTCTCAAATCAAACGCGGTTCTATCTTTCAACTCAGAATCCCTGAAAACGGGCCTAGAAGTATACGTTTCATAAACAACGCATTTATTTGCCAAATTTCATGCCAACAAACTACATCAATGGAAAGGCTTGTAGATTTTTGATGCCATTTTGCTTTCGTTCGCGAGTTTATTTTTCATAGTGGACGAACAGGCTCAGATATTTTTGAGTCCATTGCAATCGAGGGGATTGAGTGTTTTTCGATGTTTTGGAATAAACTTAGGCCTAAATCCACCCAAACAGTTAAAGTGACTATTTAAACATAACGTCCTCCGAATACTATGAAACAACTAAGATGGGAGGGAAATCAGATTTAAAATACGATTCTTGCTGTGTATAGATAGAGCAAAAACAGCGACTTTTGACTTTTAGGACGTCACCAAGTTCCATTCACTTATTCCTGGACAGTTAACTGCGCAATAAGCTAAACTTCAAACAGTGGGCCTAACGGGCTTATGGCGTGAGTCAAGATAGCATGTAACTGGCAATTTAATCCTTGTTAAGATCTTTCAAGTAGTTATTTCCTGGCAGTCGTCGTTTAAAGTTTGACCTAGGACAAATCTAGACACATTGTTGCACCACAGTGTTAGCTACAACGAAACACACGCCATCTTAGCCTCGTTTACCAACCAACAGCCACGGAGATTTGTATGACGCCATCAGTTACAAGTAGGCAATAACGTGCTACCCTTTAACTGTGAAAGATGGCAAAAGAGAACAAGATGGTTAGGGTAGTTTGTTATGACTTTGGATACCCTTTTTGACTGTAAATGCTTTCTTTCACAGAAATGATAAATGCCTTGAACACATCAGAGTGTACGCAGCACTTTTGGATAATATACCAATGCCGAACCAAAATGTTAGAATACCAATGTACCTGCTCTAAAAACCACTGGGATTACAGTTTCAGAAAAGTAACGAAGGCTAATTGGGTCTTGCAGATGACGCAATATTATTAGATTGTACTATCCACAACAAATAGTTAGGAAGAAAGAAAAACCGCAAAATTAGCCAAAGATGCAAAAACTGAGAATCAGTGTGCCTACAAACAAAAACAAATGCTCAGTTGTTTGAAATAATAAGCAAAACAGTTACACACCTGAAATTTCTCATTCATGTATTTCTCATCTGAAATCTGACCCAGTTCCCAAGAGCACGTTTCGTGATCACCTCTCGGTTGAATTGCCTTCAGATTGTTTTTAATATTTCTCAAATAGGTGATTCCAGCACAACTTGAAAAACTTTTTGATCACGCATATGAAATGCGTTCGAACAATAGTAGTCTTCAAAACATGTCCCAACAAGTTTCTCGTCGATAAGACTATGGGGACATCCCCAATATGGTCGTTGTTAAAAAACAACGTGTTACCATAGCATAATAAAGATCAAACCACAAATGAACAATAGCCTTTTGTTTAGATAGATTGACCAATCAGAAAACATCACCCGAGGACATGCCTTAACATGATTACCCTTAAGAGCCTCGATCAGGTGTCCGTAGTTTTGTTTATAACAGCGAGATAAGAATTAAGTTAATTGGCTTAAAGGGCTTCTGGTTAGTTAAAGTACGATTGTAAACAACTTTGTGAATTGCTATCACCACTGATCATTAGTCAGGGAAAGAAATTTTAAATATTGTCTTCCCGTGCGTTTGTTCCCTCAGCTGAGTAGTTCTCTGTTAGAATTGTTGTTGTTCCAGTTAACACGAGGTTTAATGAGTCTATGCATTCATGGGGTGGTGGCATTTTGGAAAAGTAAAGATTGAACAATCCTACAGTTGTGAACAATTGGCAATAGACATTTTTACAAAGGTCTGAGACAGAGCACCATTTATCTAGCCTACGAGTAGAGGCATTATTCAAAAGAGGAAAGTGTCTACGAAACAAAGAGCAGAAACTTGCTACAGCGAATTCCAGATATCTGGAACCTTAATTTATGCTGCTTTGTTGAGATGCATGATTTGAACAGAGGATTAAAATTAATAATTGGGCGGCCGTAGCAAACTTCTGCTGTTTGCTTCGTGGACCCTTTCTTCTTTGGAGGATGTATGGGTTAGCCTGCGTGCAGCGTCAACAATCCTCCTCCAGGAAAGTGTACTTTAGGATTGTTGAGGCTGCTCGAAGGCTAGCATAGGTAGGCTACATTTTTCTGGAAGATAACGGGTATGCTTTGAAGAGGAAAGCTTTCCACAATGTAATGCGATGCACGTTGTTGACACAACGACAGGTAAAAAACTNGTTGAGATGCATGATTTGAACAGAGGATTAAAATTAATAATTGGGCGGCCGTAGCAAACTTCTGCTGTTTGCTTCGTGGACCCTTTCTTCTTTGGAGGATGTATGGGTTAGCCTGCGTGCAGCGTCAACAATCCTCCTCCAGGAAAGTGTACTTTAGGATTGTTGAGGCTGCTCGAAGGCTAGCATAGGTAGGCTACATTTTTCTGGAAGATAACGGGTATGCTTTGAAGAGGAAAGCTTTCCACAATGTAATGCGATGCACGTTGTTGACACAACGACAGGTAAAAAACTTCAAGACAAATTTCACTCGTTCCAGGCCCTTTCACGACATAATTAGAATATTTATTTTGCCAAGAAACATGGCGATATGCTTGCATCACGAGCAAAACGAGATTATTCCAAAATTTGGACGTTTTCTTTCAAATTAACCGGCCGAAGCTCCATTTGTTGTTACAAAGGACATGATACAACACGTTCACTGTGATGATCTTCTTGGACTTGAGCGCCAGCTTGATTTACATCAAGCAGCAAATGTCTGACGCATGAAAACAAGGCATTAAAGAGTCATCGTCGCCCAGGATTCTTTGCGGGCACGCTGCAATTTCAGACTGTCTGGAACAAGACAAAAACTGAAAATATGCAGCCACACTGCCGGTAGTAGCCCTGTCCACAAGTTGCTCGGCAACTTTCGGGCAACTTGAAGTTTTTGGGGCAACTTTTAGGAATTTTGGCAACTTTTGTAACATTGAGAAACTTGTCCTTATTTTAGCAATAATAGAACAATTTCTATGATATTTTGCTTATTCTCGCTAACAGTAATGAAAATTAGACCTGGAAAGGATCTGTTTTCTCGTCATGCTGGGATTAAACGTCTTGGTTTGTGAAGAACTGGTCTTTGAAATTAACGATTTTTGACTATGTTCAGTATGATGATGATGATGATGATGACAATGAT
>REGL01001796.1:0-19366 GCA_004194395.1 Aurelia aurita complex sp. Pacific
ACGCATACTTGTCCAACCTGGCCCAGTGAAATTTTGAAGCAAAATTTATGAAGCACAATCGAGACATAGCACATACTGTTTTGATAAAAATCCAAATCTTTCAAATTTGTAGTAATTCCTTAAGTTTTGTCCCAGTTCTTAGAGCAAACATTTCTTCCAGAGTTACTTAAATTTTCATAAAATTGAATTTTATCAAAGGGAATGCAAGCATATAAAATTGGTGCAAGCCAATCATGGTCAAACTCTAGCCAATCACGTCACAGTAGTTCCTGTTGACCTCGATAAGTTACCCAAATATGGTGTGGCACAGCCTATTATCTTTGCACGGTTATTTTTATCAAAGGCTTATATATGCTTAGATTCCCTTTAAGTATAAAACTAAACAACCAAATCATAAAACAGAAATGACTCTTTTAGTATTATTTGGTTTAGCATTGGTAAGTACCAACCAACCTTACTTCGAAGCAAAGACCCCAATTAGAAGTTAAGAAACTTTTCCAATTTTTTAGATGAAAGTTGCAAAGCATTTTTTAATAGAAAGTCACTTTCTATACTTAGCAACTTTCATCCAAAAATTGGAAAAGTTTCTTAACTTCTAATTGAGGTCTTTGCTTCAAAGTAAGGTTTCTTATTTTTCAGTTGAGGCCACTACAGTTTCTCAGAAGCAATCCCTCATATAAGATCTGTGCTATACTCCAGTTTCTTGATTTTGTATCTATTTGAGAGTTGAGTTTCTTAAAAAATATGTGTAGACTGACAGGAGTATATTCATTTTTAGGGGTGACCACACAGAAACCATTCAGATAGAATTTGATCCAAATGAGATCAAATACGAAACCTTGCTGGACGTCTTCTGGGAAAACCACAACCCTGCGGCCATGGTTAAAAGGCAATACATGTCTGCCATATTTTATGATGACGAGGAGCAAAAACAAATAGCAGAAAAGTCACTTGAAATGGTAAAGCAAAAACTGAAGCCAAGGACAGTCAGAACACAAATTCTACCTGCTGAGAGATTTTATGATGCAGAAGAGTAAGTGAGGCTTTGACTTCTGTGAAAAAAATGTAGCCAATCAAACCTTTAAAATCGTGAGACACTTAAAGGCCATTCAGGCAAAATTTGTTGGCAAACTTTTTTCCTGAAACTTTGTACCAAACAAAGCACAGGTGCACATAGCTCAAAATTTCAAGGGGAAATGATGGAAAATTTCCTTAGAAGTGACCCAATTCCCTGTAATTCCTACTTTTCACTTTGTATTTGAGAATTTAGGGGTACTGCCCCCGCCGTCCCTTGTGTTGTGTATGGCCTGATATCAAAGAGGCGCTTTGAGACGTTCTCATATCAATTCTCTTGTTAAGGTATTAAGGTAAGCTAGATTACATAGCCCTTTATAATTTATTGATCACTTACAATATATTTTTCTTTTTGACAGCTACCACCAGAAATACATTCTACGACAACACAGACAGATTTTCCAATCCCTACATCTGAATGACGAGCAAGTAAAAAGCAGTCCAATGGCTTCAAAATTAACTGGATTTCTTGGAGGTTATGGAGGAATGGAAAAGCTTGAGAAAGTAATTGACTCTTGGGATTTAAATGACTTTCAGAAGGAGATGATTAGAAGTTATGTCAAGAAGAAGGGGTGTTCTGGTTTGTCTTGTAGCAGATAAGCAAATCAAACTTTCATTCCTGCTGCATATAGATACTGTAGAAATGAGAGAATTCTCTCAACCCGCACAAACTGTTTGATTGATGTCAACAAATCACCCTTTCGTATAATTTCTTCATCAGATGGTAGAAATAATGTAAAACATTATACATATCGTGTTGTTTGACATTTTAAATTCTGTAACAATAAGTATTAGGCAACAAGGAAAGAAGTAGATTATGAAGCACTGCTGTAAATTCATGTCTGTATTTAGCTTGAAACAGTAATGCTGAATTTGTAAATGCTACTTCTAACTTGAACTAATGTCTAATTGATTGTAATCAAAACTATAAAATGATTGACTTTGACTAGATTCTATTGGAAAAACAATTCTTATGGGTACCCGCACTCACATGCTCAACGAAGCGCAAATGAGCAGAAAGTGACCCCCAATTGTCTTGGGAATAAGCTACATATTCAAACGTTTTGAATTTGCATGCAACCTAAACTTTGCTAAGGAAAAGTTTTGCTGAGTTGAGATTGCAATTCTAAACTGTTTACAATAACGCTCGATTATCTTGAAAGTCAAATAATGTTCTTGGGCAAGATATATAGACAAAAATGTCTGGAATATGAAACTGGAGGAGGCACAAATTGTGGATGGACAGGGGTTTGCTGCCTAGTTTTCAGTCAGAAAGGCACCCACCTTAGTACCCACTTTTATAATGAATTTTGGCTGAAAGCTACTGATTAGAAATACTTTCTGATGATTTACGCCAAACCAATCCATTTTTAAGGAAAATATGCCAAGCAACGATCAGAGAATGGTGGGTGCAAAAACTCGCCCATGTGTGCCGCACATACCTGCACCCTCAACATGTTATATATCCCCTGCGAATACGCACATTACTCGCTTCAAAAACTTTCGGCACGAGAATACCTAAGATCATTTGTAGTTTTTTTTATCTAAAGGTATTCACGCAGAACTTCTATAGGATACCATATAAACTTTCTACCTGATATCTTCGGATATTAACAGTTATTGTCTCCAAAATTCTGATCTCCATTTACAAGTTGTAGTTTGACTTCCTCCCTATACATCGAACCCAACAAAGTGCATCCTACAGTAACAGAATTTCTAAAAGTCATTATAAGCTATCTACCTGATATCTTGGATATTTACAGTACTCTCTTCAAAATTCTGTTATTCATCTACAGTTTGTAGTGCAACTTCTTCCTTATATCGAACCCACCGTATCATACGTCAATACGGTAGCAGAATTTCTAAAAGCTAAAAGTCATTATAAGCTTTCTACCTGATATCTGGATATTTACAGTACTCTCTTCAAAATTCTGATCTCCATTTACAAGTTGTAGTTTGACTTCCTCCCTATACATCGAACCCAACAAAGTGCATCCTACAGTAACAGAATTTCTAAAAGTCATTATAAGCTATCTACCTGATATCTTGGATATTTACAGTACTCTCTTCAAAATTCTGTTATTCATCTACAGTTTGTAGTGCAACTTCTTCCTTATATCGAACCCACCGTATCATACGTCAATACGGTAGCAGAATTTCTAAAAGCTAAAAGTCATTATAAGCTTTCTACCTGATATCTTGGATATTTACAGTACTCTCTTCAAAATTCTGATCTCCATTTACAAGTTGTAGTTTGACTTCCTCCCTATATATCGAACCCAACAAAGTGCATCCTACAGTAACAGAATTTCTAAAAGTCATTATAAGCTATCTACCTGATATCTTGGATATTTACAGTACTCTCTTCAAAATTCTGTTATTCATCTACAGTTTGTAGTGCAACTTCTTCCTTATATCGAACCCACCGTATCATACGTCAATACGGTAGCAGAATTTCTAAAAGCTAAAAGTCATTATAAGCTTTCTACCTGATATCTTGGATATTTACAGTACTCTCTTCAAAATTCTGATCTCCATTTACAAGTTGTAGTTTGACTTCCTCCCTATATATCGAACCCAACAAAGTGCATCCTACAGTAACAGAATTTCTAAAAGTCATTATAAGCTATCTACCTGATATCTTGGATATTAACAGTACTCTCTTCAAAATTCTGTTATTCATCTACAGTTTGTAGTGCAACTTCTTCCTTATATCGAACCAACCGTATCATACGTCAATACGGTAGCAGAATTTCTAAAGGCTAAAAGTCTACCTTATATCTTGGATATTAACAGTACTCTCTTCAAAATTCTGCTCTTCACTTGCAATCTGTAGCTCAACTTCCTCTGGGCTTTGTTGGGAATACATATGGTCGACCATAGTTGGGTTGTGTGAGATATTCAATAAGTGTTCGCTCACAACATGCGATGGTTCCATTAGGGAAACAACATAACTGTCATTTGATGAATAATGATTGAAACCAGAATCAAGTGATGAAGAACGATTGTCGATTACTGATTCCTATAAAATGAAAGATTACTGGATTACTGAAGATGAAAGATTACTGAAGGGACGTAATATGACGAGAAATCGGTAAAAAGTGGTCAAGTCTGACAGAAACAATCCCGGTTTCAGTAATTACTTTTTAAGTTTTTCATAATAGAACTTTTAGCTATTCTACAAAAGAGCCTGGATCGAGCGTTATTTCTATACATTCTACATGCAACGTTCGATAGGGTGGCATTAGAGCTTCTATCACTATTGTACACGTTAAAAAATTCTACAAAATGTAGCAAAATATCGTTCGATTCTGGTCCTTTGCAGAATAGCTAAAAGGTCTATTTGTTATAGGCTCTGCGACGGTTTCCCGTTCCTGCTACAGGTCTGCAGATTTAGAGCTTATTTAGGTTTTTTTGACGTCCCCCCCCCCATGTACAAATTACGATCGTATTTTGCATCATCTGAGCAGAGAATACAATTTGTCAGTATTGTTCACAAAAACAATATGCAATCAGCATAGGCTCCAAATCTTTAACTCGGCGTAAAAAGGTGGGCGCAAAATTCTATGACCTATTTCTCCTGATTGAATGGCTTGAAAGAAACTTTAGCAACTTATCTATGATTCTACCGTTGGACTTTCCAGAAATCTTGAATATTTTTTCGAAATTACAGCGTATCTTACATTTCAACTCATTTGAGGATGTGACGTCATCAAATTTCTAAATCATAAACCAGATGAGTGACTGACTTTTGCTTGATACCATATTGTAGGCATTCATAAACTATGGTCTTCTTCGAAATTATTTTATGCTGCGTCAAAACAGTTTAGAAATTACGATGATTTCAAGTTTTTTTGAAAATTTTCCTTGAATTCTTGAAAAAAACAAAAAACACTCTAATTCTGAAAATATTGAAGATTTCAGAAAAGTCCAACGGTTAGGTCACTGAATTTTACACCAGCCTTTTTAAAGATTTTGAACCTATGCTAATGCAATTCGTACTAACGCACTTCAATTTAGCCCTATTTTCCTTGGCAGCTGTGTTGAGGATGGTGACAGGGTTATTGGCCCCTACGGTACCTGCTACTGATTGGGTACTGGTAGGAATTACTGGGTAATATAGAAATTTTTTGGGGACTGTTTTGAGACAAGGATATTTTTTGAGGACTTTGAACACGGAAATTATCATTTTTTTCATTCCGAATTCATCCCAATATTTGCCCGTAATTTTCCATTTGAAAAGTGGTACTGTTTTCCTACTCCGATGGTCCCTGATACTGACCTTGATGGTACTGGGTACCGGATGTTTTGCTACCAGGTACTGCCCCTGTGGTACTGTGGTACATTTTACCTGTCACCATCATCTGCGTCCGCCTAAGTGCACTTGACCCCTGACAACCAATAGAGTTTATTCCTTATTGCTTCCCATCTTAACTTAGACAAAGCTTAGAAAAATTGAACATACCTCAAGCATCAGAGCATCGTTGATGTCACATGACAAATCATACTTCCGGTTAATATTCAGGTGATCTTCACTTGAACAAGTTTCCATTCTTCCAACATCATCATTTGCCAAAAAAGATGACATTCCATTATCAACGAGAAACGGTCGCATTTCCATTATCGAATCAGTTGCGCCACTTACAGATAACGAACCCTCGTAATCAGATGAGGTCAGCGCATTTTCGATCGCTGTATCGATGTTTCGGCTCTCTAACGTAACAGAAGTGCGAGGAACTGTTGGCAGTAACGATCGATTATACGCGTGGTCATTCGGGTNACCTCAAGCATCAGAGCATCGTTGATGTCACATGACAAATCATACTTCCGGTTAATATTCAGGTGATCTTCACTTGAACAAGTTTCCATTCTTCCAACATCATCATTTGCCAAAAAAGATGACATTCCATTATCAACGAGAAACGGTCGCATTTCCATTATCGAATCAGTTGCGCCACTTACAGATAACGAACCCTCGTAATCAGATGAGGTCAGCGCATTTTCGATCGCTGTATCGATGTTTCGGCTCTCTAACGTAACAGAAGTGCGAGGAACTGTTGGCAGTAACGATCGATTATACGCGTGGTCATTCGGGTAGTCGTGGTGAAATAACTCGTTCACTTGTATATCCCGCGGTAGAAATCGTGTCATCGATAACGGAACGGCCACAGACCCTGAACTGAAAATTGGGGAAGATATTTCGACGCTTCTGCTTCCAGGACTTTCGGATGCGATAGTTGAAATGGGGTCAAATACTGGAGAATCGAGTTTCAGATTATCTGGTTTCGATCCCTTCCCTTGGTTTTTTGACGATATGATAGAATCTCTAATGTTTTCACTTGAAGTTGCATTTGCTTGTGAAGGACTTGTTGTGCTGCGGGAATTTAATGATACAACTGTTTCTTGGCTGCATTTTGGTCTCTGTTCACGTGATTTCTCGTTGATCTGAAATAAATGGATAAGTTTCAAGAAATTTTATTTCTGAGCGTCCGCAAAGTAATAAAGCCTTTGCATGATTCGATCAAGTTCTTTTCAATTACCTCACCGGGTGTCCCAAAAAAATACCCTGTTTGGAAAATCACCAAGATGTGATTACATGGCGAAGTTTTCAAAATTTCCTTTTTGGCAAGCAGATCAAAGATCAAAATAATTTTACCAGGTACAGCTGATCTTGTTTAAAATTAGTAAATTAGCTCTTTTTAGGGCTGCCTGAAGGTGAAAGTGAATTTGCGTTTTTAGCGCCAAGCACTGGGACCGCAGAATTAGAATAGACCTAATCGAGTCCGCGACCCCTTGTCATGACGCTCAAGTGGTGGGGCTATACCTGGGATCGAACCTTTTCCGCCTGACTGTTCTGGCTGCAATGTCAGAGGATTACACCACTGCGCCACAATACCTTCACCAACACCTTGCCTGGTTTTGAAGCATACTAAAAAAAGCACTGATGATCACCAAACCAATGTCCTTTCTATATTGAGCTCACAGTTTGGTCATACATGACAGACAGAAATGCTGACTGTCATTGGAGATTTCAAGGATGATAAAAACTCTGTTTTGGCTGTAATGCAAGATAGACTATGTTGCTTCAAAAGTACAGCACGAAATAGGGTTTTCAACGGGCAATTTTTCAACCATCAAGTATTGAAAACAAACGTTTTATCAACTTTAAATATTTTTGGTCCATTGGAAGAAGAATTGCAAATAAACTTTTATCAAAGGTATGATATGCTATGACTCGATAAGCTATGCTTCTCTAGGGCGTATGAAAACGTTTGTAGTTAGTTTTAACATCAATTGTTTTCATAAATCATTATCAATCAAGCGAGTTTCGGTGATATTCAATACAGGAGTACATGCAGGAGTACAATACAGGAGGCCCGGTACAAATAAACATCCCACTTACCTCCGCAATTCCAGTCTCTCTTTGACTGCCGTCCACGATCTCCGATGAATCTAAACTATCGTTGCCAGCATTCATGTATTGAAAGCAAACAGCCTCCCCAAGGGAAACAACAGTGTTCTCCGAGTCCAAGGGCGCAGAGGCACTATCAGGATTTAGAAGCCCAGTGACGTCATCTATTGCAGGAATCAGAACCTCGTTCAAGGAAATGTCAACGTATTGATTGTGATCGTTTAATCGTAGATTCAGCGATTCGTTGCGTAGCCTGTTTTGGATTTCTGTGGAGATAAAGCAAACAGCAATCAGTTATGAACTCATGGAGAAAAAATTCACAGAACGTGCAAAACAAGGAGCATTTGGAGGGCCCCTTGAAAATCAACTTGTTGAAGGGCAACCCTCCTTAAAAGCTCGAGAAAAGTTTTCAATGATTTTTCTTTAATTCACTAGACCTACTGGATACCTCTGCTATAAATTTAAATGTCCTAAGCATTTCATTTATTTTTAGAAATGAAAACAGAATTTCCAAACACATATCAACGTCAGGCATTACTAGATTTCAACTTCAGTAATTGATTCCAGAAGGATATGTACAGTAAAAGCTCTATTAAGGCACAACATTATATATTTAGTTATGCTTTGTTCATGCCACGTGCTCGNAAATCAACTTGTTGAAGGGCAACCCTCCTTAAAAGCTCGAGAAAAGTTTTCAATGATTTTTCTTTAATTCACTAGACCTACTGGATACCTCTGCTATAAATTTAAATGTCCTAAGCATTTCATTTATTTTTAGAAATGAAAACAGAATTTCCAAACACATATCAACGTCAGGCATTACTAGATTTCAACTTCAGTAATTGATTCCAGAAGGATATGTACAGTAAAAGCTCTATTAAGGCACAACATTTTATATTTAATTATGCTCGTGACACGTGCTCGGCTTTGATTGGGGTGTATTGAGATTTTATGATTTTTGCAAATACAAACTTTCAACCTTGCACAAACTCTTCAGCATTTTTGCCTTGGTTTGGAGTTGGCAATGGACCTGCTACAAGTCCTCTCTCTCTCTCTCTTCTCACCGCAAGTCATAAGATGTTCAATGTGAGGGCGAGGGAGAAGGGAGGAGAGAGACGCTCTCAGCCTCCACCATTCTTTTCTCCTTCTTCCTGCTCGCCATTTATCTTGTGCTGACAAGAGAGAGACTTGTAGCAAGTCCAGGTTGGTAATTGCAGCAGTAATCATAACGAAATATCATAAAGCATTTACCTTGCTCTTGTAATAACTTCTCTTCCTTTTCGATTTTGGCTTGATGTCTTCTAATATGAGTCCGCAGTACATTCTTAGAATAATACGATTTTATGCATCCTTCTAATGGGCAAACAAAACACGTTTCTCTCGTATGTAAACAAATGTGGTCCTTCAATGAACTCACAGCAGAAAATCTTGATGAGCAATCTGGAAATTGATGATAAACGAACTTTACTTGATTTCAAGGGTGTTTACAACTTTATAAGCTCAATGAAACAAAGTTTAAGTCTTAGAAACTTACAAACTGCGTCTCCAATACTCTAAGCTTCTTCCCCAAGGGGGTGCTCTCTATTTTCAATCCGGCCCAATATTTGGGGTCTGGAATCTGGCATTAAATCTATATTTTAGGCCTGTGAATAACAACGTGAAAAAAATTCAATATTTGGGGTCCATCAGTCAGAAAATAGGAGAACCGTGCAATTTGGTGAAAATCATTGCAGTGACCTCACTTATCATTTGTACACCTTGCATTTGGTGTTCATCTAATATCACATTTATCACATCTGTCCGCTCAAACAATACAATTCAATTCAATGCAGACTAGTTACACTCGTGCAGTCAGTCTATAATGCATTTGCAAAGTACAAAACAAACTTTTCCTGAAGAGAAGAAATTCTTTTGATTAAGATAGCATCGTTTCGTTACCATAAGCGAAAGGGAAGACGAAATCTATGGGGAGGGGAACCCAATAAAATGTCCATTGTTTACCAAAATATCTGCCCGAAAAGGGGCGGATTTCGCCTGAAATAGGCTCATTGTTAAAACTCTTTGGAGCCCATGATTGTATAATAAAGAATTTATATAAAGCTTGATTCAAAAAACATAGTTTATTCTAAGAATAGGGTAACTAACTATCTGCAGAAATACAATATTCACAATTTCGGCTAATTAAATTGTTACCAAATCAAGTAATCTTACCTTCGAACGGACAGAAGAATGCTTTAATGTCAGTATGATGCATTTTGATATGTTGATTAAGGTTATCTTGTCGTTTAAAAGATGACAGACATCCTTCATATTTGCATTCGAATGGCTTCGCTTCTGCGTGTATCATCTGATGTCTGTTTAATTTGCTACCAGATGTGAATGTAGCATGACAATCCTAAAAAATCATTGGAATAAACACAGTCTGGAATAAACATGGTCAGTCAAGAAAAATAATCCCCGTTTCAAAGGCCACTGCTCTCTGGGTATAAAGAACATGATAATGACTAGTATATTATTATATAGTGGACATGTTCAAATAAATTCTAAAATTTATCGACTGAAATCAGCTACCAATCTGAAATTATGCGGGATTTTCCCAAGATAGCCCCTTCCAGAAATCGTCATGGTTTAAATCACGGCCAAATTTACTGCCTTACTGGAATGGTTTTATTGATGCTTGAGCGTGTGTTATCCTTTTGGGAAGATGAAAGTGTCATCTATGGGAGTATAAACAAATAATTTATGGGCGATTTCCAAGGGAATAACACTTGCTAAATGGTGTTGAAGTCATTCCTGTAAGGCAGAAGTATTAGGAAAATTTGGTCGTGATTTTAGGCCTGTTTTGAAGATTATCAAGGGGCTTTTGCGAGAGAATCCCTCGTTATCTCAGAGCGGAGAAGCCAATTTGAGCAAGGCTTTCTCTTTCAGGATTTCTCTTCCAACCTTTTGTTAAATTTTAGTCCCTGTTTAGAATCCGTTTGGTTGTGAGTCATTGTATCAGTCGAAATGAAGAAATCAGATTAAAAACATTGAAAAAATACAAGGGGTCATGTCTCAACTCTCAGCTGAGTCAAAACAAGCATCCTCCCTGAACTTACTTAAGCAGTCGATTTAGGGTTTTTTCTTTTTAATTGTAAATTTCGGATATTGTAAATAGGTTTTTTCATTGTCAATAGGTTCAGTGATAGTTTTAATATCAATCATTTTTTGTACTATAGTTTAGTTCTATACGGCCCCTTGAAAACCAGCACTTCTGCGGAAGAGCTACCCTCCCCTTTAGTTAAATAAATGAAAATTAAAAATGAAATGAAGCGTCATCAGTCTAATAACAAACCTTGAAAGAACATTTGAATGGTCGTTCGTTGGTGTGCGATCTTATATGTACATCCAAATAAGATTTTCTATCAAACAGTTGGCCACAATCAGGAAATGTACAAACATATCGACCAGGCGTCTTTCTACAAATAAGATTCACATTCAACAGCAACGCAAGTAAGATACGTACATGTATTGAGAAAAGCATTTAAAAAACGAGTAAAACTAACAAGTTGAATTTCTTTTATTTGATAATGGCTTTGATCATGCATTTTAGGCCATCTTTTGGTTGTTCTGATGATTTCTTTCATCTCTCGAATTCATCATGGCACCACTATGTTCTAAGAATTACCAAAAAAGTGACAAAAAAGTATTTCAATATTTTGGCTTTTAGAAAACAATTTGGCTTTTAGATGTTGATGACCATAGTAGAACTTCATTTGGTTATCCATGATTATCCAAACAGAGGGCATTTTTTAAGAAGTAGAAAATCGGAAACAACACAACAAAAGCGGCAGGAAATAAGGTATGATTAATTACAAATTGCCAATATTTCGTCCACCCATGAAGGACTTCCTTATGTCCTTATGATTTTAAGCATATCAAAGTATCTTATTTGCCCCTTGAAAGAAGTGTTTATAAGACTAACTACTCACTTTTTTGGAAAATGGATTTTCTTTTCATGATTTCGCAGGCCTCTCTCTGACATGCAAACTTTGTCACATTCAGTAACAGGACACTGGAAGAATGTTGTATGCGTGTGGACATGTGCTTTCAATTTGTAGGATTCAGAATATGATTTGTTACAATTCTCAACTGGACACTGCAAGAGAAAATGATGAAGTAACATTCAACAGAGCCAAAAGTGTAAATCTAGCATAGGTCTCAAATCTTTCAAATCTTCAAAAAGGTGGGTGTAAAATTCTATCAAATTTTTCTTTGAGTTGAATGGCTTGAAAGGAACTTATGGACCTTTGCTGTAAATTTGCCATGGACATTTTTTGATATCTTGATTTCTTTGGTGGCATTTAAATGATTTTTGAAAAAATTCATGGAAAATCTTGAAAAGATTTCAATCATCATAAATCCTAAACCAATAGAGGAAAAATGATATACCTTCACGAAAACTATAGTTTATGAAGGTCTACAATATGGCTGCAAGGAGAAATTTGTAGCTTTTTTGGTTTAAGATTTAGAAATTTGATGATGTCACAGCCTCAAATTTAATAAATGCCGGCATTTTGAAATATGGTTAAATAAATAAATAGACAAGTCCATATTAGAAACAAGTACGACATATCCAAAAAATTTTATAGTACGACATATCCAAAAATTTCTATGGTACGTTTTGCCACTAAACTTGTGCCATCCTCAGCTAAAGAATCAAAATACACGTGCTGGTTTTATAGCACTGATTATGGAAACCGGTTAAACTAGTCCAACAAGATTTGATAAGAGGATCATGGACTTACCACAAATTTCTTTTCTGCACCATGCTTAATTTGATGTCTTTCAAGTTTATATTTTGTTTTAAATGACCAGTTGCAATTCTCATGTTCACACTAGGAAAGAAATGAAAATAGAATAGTTCAATTCAGGGTTAAGGAATTTCATATGCAAAGTCATTCTAATAAAGAAATTGCAAAGGCTGCTAAAGCCTTAAAATGGGGGGGGAGGGGGAGAAGAATGAATATCCTTTGCCAATGAATCTCAAGGAAGGAAATGGAAACTACTCTGTGGTATCCATCTCAAAATAGATGGCATGCGTTATTGCTTGAATCGTTGTCATTTGCAGAAATTATGACATCTACTGTAATTTGAGAACTGTAATTTGAGACAAACTATAATCCTGTATCAAATATTGTCAAAAAAATCTTGAGAAAGTAGAGACAGTTTGCAATAACTTTTGAATTTGAATTTTTGACATTGAATAGCACAAGAAAAATGGAAAAATGAAACAATTGTGTCACAAGTTTCCTTCAGAAATTTTGGTNATCCTTTGCCAATGAATCTCAAGGAAGGAAATGGAAACTACTCTGTGGTATCCATCTCAAAATAGATGGCATGCGTTATTGCTTGAATCGTTGTCATTTGCAGAAATTATGACATCTACTGTAATTTGAGAACTGTAATTTGAGACAAACTATAATCCTGTATCAAATATTGTCAAAAAAATCTTGAGAAAGTAGAGACAGTTTGCAATAACTTTTGAATTTGAATTTTTGACATTGAATAGCACAAGAAAAATGGAAAAATGAAACAATTGTGTCACAAGTTTCCTTCAGAAATTTTGGTATGAAGTGTAGTCGATTTTAATTTAATGAGATATAGTTTGTAGTCAGGAAATAATACAAATTACATCAAAATCTTGCATGCTATCAACATTTAGTACCAATCATTACAACACCATATAACCATTATTTTAAAAGAAAGTTACCTTGTATCTGTGTTTTCCAGTTTCCTCAAACAAATGTTCCATGTACTTAGCTTTCTTTGCAAACTTCCTGTTGCAGTTTTCACAAGAATAGCGTTCATCAGGCTTCTGCAACGAATGCAAGTTTTTGATTATCAAGAAGAGGATAAATGTTACACACAGTACAGGCTTTGCGCACATTAACATGACAAGAACCTTCAAGAATCCTTGGGAATTTTCAAGAAATTCTTCACAATAAGAACAAGAAAGAAGCCTTAAGAACTTAAAGTTTTCTCAAGAATTCTTAAGAATTACAGCATAGGGCTCAGATCTCCAAATCTTTAAAAAAGTGTGTGTAAAATTATATGACTTGTTTCTTTGCCTTGAATGGCTTGAAAGGAACTTATGGCACTTTGCTGTAAATCTGCCATGGAAATATTTTGATATCTTGATTTTTCAAAATGGCAGCAATTTAATCACTTTTGAAAATTCATGGAAAATTTCGAAAAAAATTTAAACAATTATTGTAAATCTTAAACCATAGAGAAAAAATAATATTAACCTTCACGAAAACAATACTTTATTAAGGTTTGAAATATGGTGGCAAGCAGAAATCTGTAGCCTTTCTGGTTTAGGATTTAGAAATTTGATGACATCATAGCCTCAAATTTGATAAATGCCACCATTTTGAAACTAATCAAGATATTAATAAATTTCTATGGCAGATTTACAGCAAAAAACCCTAAGTTCCTTCCAAGCCATTTATTTCAAAGAAAACTGTAATTGAATTTTACACCAACCTTTTGAAAGATTTGAGCCCTAATTATTTGGCAGAAAAGATGTGGAAATGTGACTGTACAAGGCCTGCACTTGATAGACTAATCATAGTCATTTCAACAAATGCATTCAATTATCTTGAAAACTTTGTGTGGTTTCACAACTTGAAATTATTATGAAAAATTGCTGCTTGTAAGTGTTTATTCTTGATTTTTCTTCTCTTTTTCAAATCTCATCTCATGACAGGGACATAGGAAACATCTCAAACTTGGAGGGGCACGACACCTTCAAGGGCACTTTTTTCATTACCCTGAAAGGACACTTCATGAAAATAAAAAGGGAACTTTTTTGTTTATTGCAAAATCTTGGGGGGCACGTGCCCCCGGTGCCCCCCGCTTCCTACGTCTCTGTCTCATGATCTGTGTGACCATTATCAGGCAAGAACATCTATCAAATGGTTCCATTGCTCAATCAATTTTTTGCAGTTTTGCGTTATTCCGTACTAAAAATTTTCTTACAATTTGATCCCGGATGGATGTTCCACCAACTGCAACAACAGCTTCATTGTGATTAGAGATTTCACCCTTTTCATCTGCTTCCTTTTTTTTCTTGATATTATTTTTCAATTCATCACCAAAGACTGCACCACAAGCGAGCAGGAGATTGCTGACTGGATTTTCATCATCTGCATTTCTTCTTGAACCTGCTACTTCAACTGACCCTGCTACTTCAACTGACTCTGTTTGCATTGCTATGTATCATCTGTGGAGGAACGATTAGCAGACATAGTAGAAAACAGCACAAGCTTTCAAAGAAAGTATGTTGAAGGACCAGGTTGGAAAACATGCGTGATTTGGCCTACACGTAGTAGCGAGTGAAATAAATTTGAAGGTGCGAGCTGCGAGTGAACTTTAAAAAGAGTTTAAAAAGCTGCGAGAGAAGCAAAATTAACAATAGATCTTTTGTTCTTGCATGCGAGGATTGGTTATTGTAGCTGCGAGCAGCGAGTTTGACAGAGTTTCATAGCTGTGAGTGAAAACAAGTTTTCCAGCCTGGTTGAAGGACAGGATAAAATATAAAGTGCACCCCGTTAGGGTTCATTGTTTAAAAACTGCAAAAGAAAGTCTGCAGAAAAGGGTCTTCATAATGACAGGGGATTACGAAAAGGATGGTGTGGAGGAGCTTTTGCCAAGATGTGCTTCAATCGAGAATCTTTAATGATTCTACAAGGATCAATATTTAAAGAATACAATGCATCTTGGCAAAAAGTACCTTGCTGCCATCTTTAGCACAATCTTCTAGAATTTCAAACTTTATGTATTAGGTCACAAAAGGGATTATAATTGAAAACTGTTTGAGAATTGCTTTAAAAAGAAACATGCACGGCAAAGGAAAACAATGGAAAAATTGCACAAGTGGAATATTAGGGACAATGTTGTGGTGAGTCAGGTCTGGAATTCACCTCTTAGTTAGATTCAAACTCCTACTAGGCCTAGGGTTAATTAAAGATATTTTTGACAAGAACTAACACAATTATCTTGAAACTTCTTGTATTGGAAATTCATAAATATTAAATCACCTCTTTTATCTTTCAGCATTCTGTGTATGCAACTCAAAGCTGGTCTAACTATGGACGTTTTCGAATATGAGAAGCCCTCTGTTCTGAGACATAGCCTAAGGCATACAATTTTGATTTGTGTGGGGCCTAATTTTCAAATTTTGTTTACGTACATACAATACAGGCCAAAGAAAAATCGTCTCACCAATATCTATCTATTCATTTACTTCAACAACCGTTCATTGGCTGTCACTGGCTGTCTTTCATTTGATATATTTTGCTTGTAATTTGGTCACTTTGTTTGGTTTCTCCAAAACCTTCTTGCCCTTGAAACGTGAATGGCATCCCTTTCTCTTCAACAAACAACAACAACAATTTACGAAGCATCATGGGAACTGAACTTGGCCATAACTTTCGCGCTTATTGGAAAGACAATAGAATCGCAAAATGTCCTTTGACGCGAATATATTTCCCGCGAAATTGCATAATTTAAATTTTCAACCGCAATGGCGGCAAGCAGTTCACTGTAGCTTCTTGAAGCTGCTGGAGACAATTTTCTTTCACGCAAATGTTGGGTAAGATTCTTTAGAGTGCAAGCATCATCGAGGCATAGAGGTGGTTTGAAATGACCTCAAGTTTCATTCATGTCTGCAGACGTCTAAAGGAGCAAGTTTTAGCGAGGAGGAAGTCGTTGGTCGTTTAGGCCCATCCATCTCTCTTGTTGTACCTGTCAGTTCTGAGGAAGCTTTGAAGCTCTTGGGGAGAAAGGACCTAAAACCCAGAGCAAATTCAAGAAGGCCCGATCAAGAGACGTGGAGATGATTTATAAGGACCTCAAGTTCCATGTCTGCAGAGTCCTAGTGCAAGTTTTTGCAAGGAGGTTGTTTGGGGCCATTCCTGCCTGTCACCTCTGAAAGCTCTTAGAGAATAAAGGAGCTGCAGCAAGTCCAAGGGGGCTAAGTTATGGAGGCAGTAGCAGGTCCTTCTGATAATCCTTTTACAGGAAACCGTCAGTTTTATGGCGTTTATCTCTTGTACTGTTTGAACCCTACACGCAAAGGGAAAACGTATATTGGTTACACTGTTGACCCGAAAAGGAGAGTAAAGCAACACAACATTGGGATAAGTGCTGGTGGGGCATCAAAAACTGATGGAAGGGGGCCGTGGGATATGGTTTTAATTGTTCATGGATTCCCTACTGATGTTGCAGGGCTCAGGTTTGAATGGGCATGGCAACATCCCCATTTATCAAGACGTTTGAAACATGTTCAAAAGAGGAAGGGTAGGGAGAAACAGTTTCATAGGAAATTAAGGATATTGTCAGAAATGTTGAGAACAGGGCCATGGAATAGATTGCCTCTTACAGTGCAATGGCTAAAACAAGAATATGTGAAGGAATTTCCAATCACAAGCCAACCCCCTATTCATATGCCAATTGCGTATGGACCAATCACTGTGGATAAGAAGAAGTCACAGAAATCCGTAAGTCAGGTGGAAATAAATGAAAAAAATGGACATTGCCAACTTTGTCACAAAGTTTATGAAGATGTAGACGAAACAATTTTGGTAGAATGCTGTGACTCTAAATGTACATTTAAAAGTCATGCAGTATGTCTGGCCGAACAAAACAAAAATTCTGAACAAGAACGTTTCCTCATCCCAATATGTGTGGAATGCCCTAAATGTGGAATTGAATCTTTATGGGGAAACCTAATTTATGGCAAGAAGCGTGGTGCTGAATTGGATGGCAAGAAAGATTTTCACGAGGTAGATTGTATGGAGGACAAGTTTTCATCAGAATTGGAAAAGGACTGACTAAAATCAATCATTCACACGGACAGAACATGTGGGTTGAAAGTAGTTGATTTAATTTATGTAGAATATTGTCAAATTTAAGAAAGATGGGTTTTAGTGATGAACTAGTACATTGCATCAAGATACTGGTGATGAAAACGTCGTGTTTTTTACATCCTATGCTATTTTATGGTACTGCAATCCATTTAGTATCAAGTATCACATGTAATACCAAACATACAGAGTTGTATTGAATTATCAAAGATACAGTACACTTTCAAGATTCAACATGAAAAATAGAAACCAAAGAAAATAAAGATAAGTAAAAGATAATTTGGAAATTTTGTGCAGAGAACATTGATAACAGCTCTAAAGATTGGGATGAGAAATTCAGCAAAGTCCTGCCAACATGTTTACTAAATTATGACCTTTAACTGGGAATCCTTTGGAGAAGATACAATATAAAAAACATTAGATATGGCATCAGACCATTGATAAATACAAACCTGAACCGTCACAAAAAGAAACGGGACTGATTCTCAAATGACAGATCCTCTATGTCACAGATTGAAAGAGGCAATTATTTTTCAAGCCAGGTAAATAGTTATTGGAAAAAATTCACAGTATCAAAGTATTTATGGTGAAAAATATGTCTGATTCCTGAAAAACTATTCAAAGGCTAATAGCAATAAGATTTACCATCACTGAGATATTCAGTTTTTAATTGTTCCTTATATACCATCACCATTGTATTGTTACTGATGATGAATTCTAAATTATTAATTTCAAAGGTTAAGTACAGATAAAAGTTGTACCTTTAAACCAGAGCTCTGCTCCATGCCAATGAGTCCCTGCTAAACATTCGTGTTTCGTGAGTCATCCAAAGGTTCCTTTGCTTATGAACTTTCGCCATTTTCGTAGTTCTTCGACTTGAATGTGTAATTACTTCAAACTGAAGAATAAGTAAAAACCGTTTAGTGATAAATATTTCAGCAGCAACGGCAATATCTTGGCGAGAATATGCTCAGTAAAAAATTAGGAAATAGGAAGAAGAACAATGATTCTGGTTTAAATTTCTGGCCAAAATTTCGAAAAGTGATGCAGAAGGAAGGCAAGGATGGACAAAGAATTGTTTAAGAAGAAGACCTCGTTTGCCTTCTTGGTTATAGAGGATAGTTTTCAAAAAGACAAAGCGATTTGCCCTTCTGAAGAATAGATTTCACACCTCTGAGTGCACTCAATCAATCAAATCAAAATAAACAGAGAAAGCAAAACTTTATTGCTCGTTGCCTGGAGGGTGTGAAATGTTTTCTTCACATGTCTCAAGCCACTTTGTCTTGAATAGAACTGTATCGAACTGTATCCCTTATTTTACAAGATCCACCCTTGCTATCAGGACAACACGAACCGTGAGCCTATTCCCATAATTAACGTTAGCAGTTTGACTATAAAGTTTTGGTAAGTCAAATATTTTGAAACACGGCCGCTATGAAGGTCGTCGGCGTTCAGTCACTGAAACTGAAAATGCCGAACCATTGTAAGTAAAGTAGCATCAGCTGCAATGCTGAAACGGGCTCTTCAAAATTAAACAATGCTTAACGGACGCCATGCTAAACGCTAGTATAAACGAATCCAGACAATATTTACTAACAAATAATTTATTTCTTCTAAAACGTCTAAAAATTCACCTTTTCATATAATATTTTCCTTTGAAAATTATTCGCTGAACAAAATTTAATTGTATTTGTTGGTAGATCACTTCTAAAGGCAATCAATTCAAAAGTAAAAATGATTTTTAATATAAAACCTGTTACAGGTTTATAATGACGACTGAAAATAAATGAAACCGGCGACAAATTTTTAAAGGTATTGCTTGAATTTCATCGAAAATATTATGTAAACAATAAAGAATATAAACTGTGATTTTTCTATAGAAATCATCTGCTCACTGTCTTGTTGTAGATTAATAACTCTAGTGTTTGCGAAATTAAAGAACCAAGTTTACAGAATCTCCTCAAAGAAC
>REGL01001796.1:22521-59173 GCA_004194395.1 Aurelia aurita complex sp. Pacific
GAGATTAAGGACGTTGGTTGGTAAGACAATGATAGTAGGGATTTCAGAGATCAGCAAGGGAGACATTGAATTCACAAGGCAGCAACGACCAGAAGGGAAAATATTTCGATGGAAATAGACAACAAAGAACACAAGGGGAAGAAGATTTTCAAAACTTCGTTCATTCCTTGCAGACAGTAAATACGAGGCACATTAATGATGGCTTCAGTAAAAAGAACAATCGTATTATGCCTCATTCTTCACCTATACATGATCTCATCAGCATTTCTTTTCCAGAAATTTGAGTACAAATCAAGCGAGATGGACACACCACATACAGAAAAGGCGAAGATGTCCTTGATGAGAGATCTCAATATCACAGAAGAGCAAGCAGAAGAAATTATTGATGACATCTTTACAGCGAAAACAGAAGATCAGAAAATGTGGATGGCTTCAGTTTGGCAGAGTTTTCCAAAAGCACTGTGGTTCGTCATGACTTTATTTACGACTGTTGGTAAGTTGAAAACTTGAAACGATAATTACTTGAAGAGAAGTTCAGGTAATTTGCCATAATCCCAGAACGGAGGCTGAAGACACTGGCCCCGTTTACACGATACCGTTTTCATTTCATTTCGGATTGGGGGTCCTGTTTACACGACACCGTTTTCATTTCATATCGGATTGGGGGTTGTGTTTACACGGAAACGCTTTGTCTTGTGCTGCGAAGGACTTCCTTTGTTTTAACACCCACTGCGCAGTGCGCCAGATGGATAGGAGGCTCGTAGAATTGATAAAGAGGTTCCGTTTTGAGTTGATACCGGATTCGACCGTTTACACGACAGCGACATCGGATTCGTTTCATGCCACTTTCAGAGCGTTTTCATTTAAAAACGCAAAAACAATATGAAGCATATCGGATTGGTGCGTTCTCGTGTAAACAGGAGGCCAATCTGATATGGAGTGAAAACGGTCTCGTGTAAACAGAAGGCCAATCCGATATGAAACCAATCCGATATGAAATGAAAACGGTATCGTGTAAACGGGGCCACTGATAGCCCTGGAATAGAGGTTGGTTTGATCCAGGTTCTTTTATAAAATAGCTAAACGGTCTAATATTGCAGTGTGCTCTTCCTTCATCTGATTAATTCTTGTATCGTATGCTATCAATTAAGATATTTTGCATGCAATCGTCCAAGTTTCATCCAAATTGGAAAGCAATTCATCACACGGCAAAGGAACTCTGCCAGTAGTAAATTACGATTGGCATTGTGCAATCTTTAAAAGTCGCTAATCCTTGCTGAAAATATGAGTGGTTACCTCAAAGAAGTGTCCTGATGATAAGACATAGTGGGTTAGACAATTATGGCCATTCCGCAGTCGAATGCAAAGGCGCCGTTTGCGTTGCATCTCGGTATCGCACAGGAGTTTCGGATTCGAAATCGAATCTCATTTCAAAACTTCCATGAGATCCCGAGTTGCAATGTTAACAGCGCCTTCGCAGTCAACTGCGGAATAGTCTTTTAAAAGTTCTAGTTGCAATGAAAATCAAGAAATATGGTACCTCACGCAGCCTCGTCCCCATGTCCCAAAAGGAGTCTAGGAAGCTGGCCCTCGAAACCAGGTTGCATCAATCACTTTTCTCTCTCCTTTTTCCAGGAACTGGGCATATTGTCCCGCAGACAGTCGCGGGAAGATCATTCTGCATGCTGAGTGCATTGTTTGGCATTCCATTGTACGCATTGTTCCTGAAATGTGCCGGAGATTTAGTCATCAACGTATTACGGAAAGCAATAAGAGTAGCAGAGAGGACTGAATTAGTTGACGTTAAATATATGAATATAAAAATAATGGTTCTGGCATTCGTTTCAATGACGGCAGTTATCTTGATTGGTGCCTTGGGATCATTTTCGTTTGGATGGTCGTATTTTGAAGGTAAGTCAACGAGTAAATAAATAAACGAGTAAACAAGTTACATAACCATATAGATTTTGCAAAAATGGCTGCGGTGAGTCGGTGACACTAGGCGTTTTACCTCGTTGTATCTTTTCAAAACAACGGGATAACTACGCTGTGATATGTGACCGCCTTTTCTAATTTCACATACGAAGCTGCTACATTGCTTTTGTCCTGAGGGCTGATTCCATAAGAAAACAATCAGATACTAACGGGGAAAACAAGGTTCCGAGCTATATTTTAGCGTTGTTTTGGAGAATAAACCAATTTCAGAGCATAGATTCCAAATCTTTAACTCGGCGTAAAAAGGTAGGTGTAAAATTCAATAACCTATATCTTCTAATTGAATGGCTTGAAAGAAATTTTAGATACTTATCTATAATTCTACCGTTGGACTTTCCAGAAATTTTGAATATTTTCGAAATTACAGCGTATTTTACAATTCAGCTCAATTGAGGATGTGACGTCATCAAATTTCTAAATCATAAACCAGATGAGTGACAGATTTTTGCTTGATACCATATTGTAGGCATTCATAAACTATGGTTTTCATCGAAATTACTTCATGTTGCGTCAAACGGTTTAGAAATTACGATGGTTTTAAGACTTTTTGAAATTTTTTCCTGAATTCTTGAAAAAGAAGAAAAACACTCTAATTCTGAAAATATTAAAGATTTCAGAAAAGTCCAATGGTAGAATTATAGAGAAATAGCTAAAGTTTCCTTTAAGTCATTCAGTTCAAAGAACTATAGGTCACTCATTTTTACACCAGCCTTTGTAAAGATTTGGAACCTATGCTCAATTGCAGCCTTGCGCAGTTGTCACATGATAAATCATATCACTGTGTGTGACGGGCTATCATTGTACCGTTATATTACCATACTTTTGGTGACAAAAAAAATGGAAAGACACGTTACAACGGGGAAATACAGTAGTGTGGCCGCATCCAATATCATCAGACACCTTTGATTCACAGGTGGCTCTCCGTTTCAAAGTAATCAGCAATTGCAGACAAAGGGAGTTCTCTCAAGCATCAAATCAAAGTAAACGAAGCTGCAAAGGATGTTACGAACCAGCATGGCTAACTGCCTCCTTGTACATGCGAAAATGAGTTGCTGAGAGAAGTTATGAGCATAAATTGAAAGGAGAAGGATGAATCTAAATATTTACCATGCAGATTGTATTCATTTGATTCAGAAGCCGAGCAGTAAGTGCTTTATTTACACCCAAAATATACGACCGTTCAGCTTCTGACTCAGATAAATAAATCTGAAAAACGAATGTTTAGATTATTTATCCTTCTTTCAACATATACTCGCTTCTTTTATATATGTCACTTTCATAGGCACTCCACGTGAATTGGCTACCTAATGTTCACGGCATTCTATGTGCCATGTCCTTTTTATATTTACGATTTGAATAGGCCGTATAAATTCCTTTGCTTGCAATGCTAGTTGCTTTGTGCTGGGTGTCTATCAGATAAACAGAATCCAGATGAAATTGTTATAAAATCATACCTCGTTTCTTTTACCAGATTCAACCCCAGTTTTAGCGTTTCCAAACATCATCGAACCAAAAATTGATCCCTGTAGGATATCGTCAGTGATCAAGTAACTCTGGTGTATCTTTCAAGAATGTTGTCTGAATACTTGTTCTTTGCTTTCACCAGGAATCTATTTCACGATCAAGAGCAGCTTATCTTTGGTGTGTTAATTGCATGTTCTTAAACATCATCGGACTCACACCCGATCCCTGTTTCATCTCATCACTGATCAATTAATCCTTTCTTTTCTTTCTTCAGGAATCTACTTTTGCTTCATATCGTTAAGTACAGTTGGCTTTGGTGATTTGGTTCCTTCAGTTAACGATCAAGAACAGCTTATTTTCAGTGTTATTTACATGTTCTTCAATATCATTGGATTGATAATTGTGTCCTGTTTCATCTCATCTTTGGTGAATGCAATCGAAGAGATGACGTTACTGTGGCAGAGCTTTAAACTCGGATTCAAGATGAAGGAAAAATTTGGGAGCCAGAACGAGGTTTCTGCATCAGAAAGTACTCCAGTATCGCCAAAGTTTGGTGAAGATATCCTTTTAGACGAGAGAAATAGACCTTAACAATTGACANGTTTTAAAATGATAAGCAATTGCAGACAAAGGGAGTTCTCTCAAGCATCAAATCAAAACAAACGAAGCTGCAAAGGATGTTACGAACAAGCATGGCTAACTGCCTCATTGTGCCTGCGAAAATGGGCTGTTTAGAGAAGTTATGAGCATATATTGAAAGGAGAAGGATGAATCTAAATATCTACCATGCAGATTGTATTCATTTGATTCAGAAGCCGAGCAGTAAGTGCTTTATTTACACCCAAAATATACGACCGTTCAGCTTCTGACTCAGATAAATAAATCTGAAAAACGAATGTTTAGATTATTTATCCTTCTTTCAACATATACTCGCTTCTGCTATATATGTCCCTTTCATAGGCACTTCGAGTGAATTGGCTACCTAAAGTTCACGGCATCCCGTGCGCCATGTCTTTTTATTTGCGATTTGAATAGGCCGTATAAATTCCTTTGCTTGCAATGCTAGTTGCTTTGTGCTGGGTGTCTATCAGATAAACAGAATCCAGACAAAATTGTTATAAAGTCATACCTCGTTTCTTTTACCAGATTCAACCCCAGTTTTAGCGTTTCCAAACATCATCGAACCAAAAATTGATCCCTGTAGGATATCGTCAGTGATCAAGTAACTCTGGTGTATCTTTCAAGAATGTTGTCTGAATACTTGTTCTTTGCTTTCACCAGGAATCTATTTCACGATCAAGAGCAGCTTATCTTCGGTGTTAATTGCATGTTCTTAAACATCATCGGACTCACACCCGATCCCTGTTTCATCTCCTCGCTGATCGATTAATCCTTTCTTTTCTTTCTTCAGGAATCTACTTTTGCTTCATATCATTAAGTACAGTCGGCTTTGGTGATTTGGTTCCTTCCGTTAACGAGCAAGAACAGCTTATTTTCAGTGTTATTTACATGTTCTTCAATATCATTGGATTGATAATTGTGTCCTGCTTCATCTCATCTCTGGTGAATGCAATCGAAGAGATGACGCTACTGTGGCAGAGCTTTAAACTCGGATTCAAGATGAAGGAAAAATTTGGGAGCCAGAACGAGGTTTCTGCAACAGAATGTATTCCAGTATCGCCAAAGTTTGGTGAAGATATCCTTTTAGACGAGAGAAAGATAGGCCTTAACAATTGACACAGTTGTACTGGATCGTGTGAATGTGAAAGCGTATTCTTTTGGGTATTTGTACTTTCAGAAATCTTCAGAAAAAGTCTACTTCTTTGAGGAAAATCCAAACTTATACCATAAAACAGTAGATATGCGATGGATAAGGTTAAGAAAAGCGAAAGGAAGGGATTGTGAAGAAAAGATAACATTCAAAGGACTTTTGGAAGTCTAGAATTTTCAGAAAAGCAAAAGAGAGCTTGTGTAAACAGGAATTCGGTTCTCACTTGAAAGTCTATCTGTTTGTAACAGGCTAACCCTTTAGGAACAAGAAACATAAAAGCATAGGTCCTAACTCTACAGAGTCTTTAAGTCTACTTCTTAGAAGATGCTAAGAAAGGATGCGCCTTATCTTAGAAGTCATCAGACGGCAGTATCAAATTGTAAATAAAGGAACGAAAACATATTGGAAACAGCTTCCACTCTTGGCCACAAAAACGTGCCTAAAGCAAGAAATTTGGATATCAATGCTGACTTGAGTGTCGTCAAGTTTACAACAACTTGACACAGAGCCTGCGTGCAGACTCTACTGATGTATTTTCAGAGAGGCTTCTTGTCCAGTACGAGAAACCTCTTTGAAAGGAATCAGTAGAGTCTGCACGCAGCCTAGACACTTCCTTTTTGTGCAAAAACGCTGAAAAGTAAACAGGATTTTGAGCCAAGTTGCTTCTAAATAGCCTACCTCCAAAAGGCTACTTCTAAATAATACCTATTATTTACATTTTCAATTTATCCCCATTTTATGAGCGTAGAGGAAGAGAAAATTTGGCGGGGCTGCCCAACAAAAAAATCACTGTTTACAAAAGTGTTGCCCGACTTAACGAGGATTCCTGCATGATTACGGCTGACTTTTGCAAAGTTTTCCAACGTTGGGGGGCTCCCCCTAGCCCCCTATGCCTCTGTCCCCGTTTTCTGCTCCAGTTACATTTAATTTCCTTGATTAGTTTTGTTTAACTTTTGTTTGTTTGTTGCTGCCCTACACTGTTTTTATGTGGTGCATTATAGCAATATGATGATGATGATGATGATAAATGCATTTGAGATCAACTGCGAAGGAGCAGAATCTTTTTATCACAAGCAACAACAAGCCTCAACAAGCCCCCGTTATTAGTGAGAAAAGCTTTCAAATTCTATTGTTCATTATTACAAAGGATAACCAACCAAAACATCTGATCAATAAACAAATAATTTCTCCTGCCAGTTCAGAATTATCTCCTTGCAAAATAATTTCAACGTGAGGAGTAATAGGATTCAGGAATCTGTAAATATGAACGTTTCGTCAGCTTTTGTGAGAATTTGTTTTCTCGTTGCTTTGCTGCAAATTTACATCGTAATTACTGCGTTGATACTTCAAAAATTAGAGAAGAAAAGTGAAGTAGCGAAAGATGGGTTGCTTGAAGCTGTTTTGCGAGTAAAGAATGTAATAGTCAAGAATAACAACAGTTATGAAATTATTGATCAACTGAGGAAAGTGTTTGAGAAGGAAAAAGAGTTGGAGATACAGAAAAGATTTGAAGGGATTGAAAATGCTTATCTTTTTACAATGATGTCATTCACGACCCTGGGTGAGTACTAATTTGAAGTTTACTGGTTTACTGGAAGATGTGGTTTCGATATTATCCAGAACGTCGATAACCAAACAGTATTGTGCTTCACATTCAGCTAGTTGAAGATCCATCTTTGTTATACACGTAAATTCGTTAATATACTCGTTTAAGAAACTCTTTATAAGAGACTCAACTTTCAGATCAATAAAAATACTAAGAAACTTCACTACTACCAGGTCAAAATCATATAAAAAAAATATTATCTGTCAGTTAATGAAATCCATGGCATATTTCCACTTTATTCGAACTTTTTCTTGTTACATATCATTTGGCGTTATGAAACTTCGCTGTTAAATGTTCACAAGGGCACCAGATAAAACACAAAAAAATATTTTGACTAAAAAATTCATATCCTGGTGGTATCGTACGCGGTAAACCTCCAAGTGATAATAAGGAAAAGGGTCAACTATCCACTCGTAGATTATAGGAAAAGCATGCTTAAATCTGACAGAAAAGCATATTTCATTTTTTATTCGCAGAGAAAACAAGACTAGTTTGTTTGAAAATTTTATTCTTTATTCTTATTCAACGTGATAAACGTGTATTCGCTCGGAACGTCGTGTTTTTGAACATCTCAGCTACTTTTGGTACTTAAATCTTTTATTTATTACTATCATTTCATTCTTATTGAGCTGGAATAACAGGAAAAAACCGTTTCAAAATCTATGCAGACAGCTTTCAGGTCTCCTGAAAACATATATTTAAAATTGAGTACAAGGTTCCCAGCAGCGTTCAAATAAGCAGTAACAAGTGAATATTCAACATGGCTACATTTTCTACAGGTCATGCTTAAACTCGTCGTAAAGCACAGTTCTTTGCCATGTAGCTACTCTACTAACAGAATATTTTACACAACAGAAAAGAGTATTTCTTTCGACCCAACTTCATCAAGTTGACTCTACATTTGCCTGGGAATTTTTCAGCCGAGGAGCTATATAATTCGTTGAATAGTTTTGCTTGAACGACAACTCCAAACATTTCGTTAATCAACTGATTTTGATAAAAGAAAATTCTTAACATCTTTTAGCTAACGTAAAGAACATTTATAGAAGCTCGGCGAGAGACATGATGTGCATTCATTTTCCAACCCACCAAATAGAAACGCAATGAGCGCATGCTTTGCCCGTGGCGTGGCCTTGTTCGGGTCTTTCTTTCCTACTGCTTACGCCTACATCCACCCACTGAAGGTTCTTTGCATCTGTTTGCTACGGATTCATATCATTTTCAAAGCAATTTGCTTGAATCAATTTTAATATGGGTTCCGAGGGAGGAGGTCGATAATCAGCTTAGCGTTCTCATTAGTTAGCAAGAAAAGAAATGTATTTGAAATTTAGGCGATCTTTGCTTGAATTCCCATGGAGCATCAAAGTTACAATGCAAGAAAGTTTGCAGGCTAGAATTGATATACCGTAAAAGCTCTATTTAGCACCCTCTCTATTAATCCCCCCTCTCTAAGAAGACCCTCAGATGAAAGTATTCTGGAATGTTACAATGCAAGAAAGTTTGCAGGCTAGAATTGATATACCGTAAAAGCTCTATTTAGCACCCTCTCTATTAAGCCCCCCTCTCTAAGAAGCCCCTCAGATGAAAGTATCCTGAGCTAAATTNAATTCCCATGGAGCATCAAAGTTACAATGCAAGAAAGTGTGCAGGCTAGAATTGATATACCGTAAAAGCTCTAATTAGCATCCCTCTCTATTAATCCCCCCTATCTAAGAAGACCCTCAGATGAAAGTGTTCTGGAATGTTACAATGCAAGAAAGTTTGCAGGCTAGAATTGATATACCGTAAAAGCTCTATTTAGCACCCTCTCTATTAAGCCCCCCTCTCAAAGAAGCCCCTCAGATGAAAGTATCCTGGAGCAAAATTGTTACGGATTAGTGAGAGCAGTGTACATGGGAGGCTGATTTGTGACACTTCGTTACGGGATCCAAAACTGTACCAGAATGAGAATATTTTTCGAAAAATGATAATTTCTTTTAAGCTTTCCCGTTTCGCCCCCTGAACTGATTTGTCGCTACAAAAACAACAATGAGCAGCATAGGGCTCAAATCTTTCAAATCTTTAAAAAGGTCGGCGTAAAATTCTATTACAGTTTTCTTTGAACTGGATGGCTCGAAAGAAAGTTTTGGTGCTTTCCTGTAAATCTGCCATGGAAATTTTTTGATATCTTGATCTTTGTCAAAATGGCGGTAATTTAATTATTTTTGAAAAAATTCATGGAAAACTTTGAAAAATTTTAATTCATCGTAAATCCTAAAATAATGGAGGAAACATTATATAACCTTCACGATAACCATAGTTTAGGAAGGTCTACAATATGGTGGCAAGCAGAAATCTGTAGCTTTTCTAGTTCAGGATTTAAAAATTTGATGACGTCATAGGCTCAAATTTAACAAATGCCGCCATATTGAAACTAATCAAGATATCAATAAATTGCCGCGGCAGATTTACAGCAAAAAAACCCTAAGTTCCTTCCAAGCCATTTATTTCAAAGAAAACTGCAATAGAATTTTACACCGACCTTTTTAAAGATTTGAGCCCAATGTTACAATGAGCAAAAGCTAGAGGGACGTCTGTGATGAATCTATTCGACAACATGGCTGCTATCAAAACCTCTCTCATTCTCGAACATTCTGTTAGGGCAATGTTATAGCAATGCATAGCATTGCTCCCACATTTCGAGGTTATTTTATCTTTCAAAGCAAGGTGTGCACACAATTTGTGAAAACTATCAAAAAATGTGTTTTATATCGCACAATTCCTCATTACCTCAGCAACTTTCTAACGCGAAAAAGACGATTTTTCAGCAGAGTAATGCTATTGGTGTAAAGAGCTCACAGTTCAAGCCGAAACACCTGCGTCTTAATTACGGAATAAATAAATGAATGAAACACATTTGCTTAAATGGAACATGTGGAATGAGCAGATGCATTCACTTTGGCGTGGAAAGATGAGTTTCGGAACAAACAAAGCTGAAAANTCCTGGAGCAAAATTGTTACGGATTAGTGAGAGCAGTGTACATGGGAGGCTGATTTGTGACACTTCGTTACAGGATCCAAAACTGTACCAGAATGAGAATATTTTTCGAAAAATCATAATTTCTTTTAAACTATGATCTAAAACAAGTTTGGAGCAAAGTTTGAGAACGTTTTTAAAAGAATGAACGTTTCCCGTTTCGCTCCCTACACTGATTTGTGGCTACAACAACAACAGTAAACAAAAGCCAGAGGGACGTCTGTGATGAATCAATGCGACAACATGGCTGCTATCAAAACCTCTCTCATTCTCGAACATTCTGTTAGGCCAATGTTATAGCAATGCATAGCATTGCTCCCACATTTCTAGGTTATTTTATCTTCCAAAGCAAGGTGTGCACACAATTTGTGAAAACTCTCAAAAAATGTGATTTATATCGCACAATTCCTCATTACCTCAGCAACTTTCTAACGCGAAAAAGACGATTTTTCATCAGAGTTATGCTATTGGTGTAAAGAGCTCACAGTTCAAGCCGAAACACCTGCGTCTTAATTACGGAATAAATAAATGAATGAAACACATTTGCTTAAATGGAACATGTGGAATGAGCAGATGCATTCACTTTGACGTGGAAAGATGAGTTTCGGAACAAACAAAGCTGAAAAGAGCGAGTTTTTATTGCAAAAGACTGAACAAATATGAATAAAATTTGGCCTCCTGTTTTTATACCTAACTCGTAAGCAATTATGATCCTAGCAACCTTTCCTAAAGTAGCTTAATGTTTTCTTTCCCGCGCAGCGAGATTCGCTTGTATTTGTTATTGCTTTTATTTCAGAAACTTCTGTTCTAAAAATGTCGCTGTAAAGGAAATCTCCAAGCTCGTTCGTTCTCTCGACGGGAATATTACGTACAAAATCAATCTAATTCGGGTGGGTCAAAGCAAACTTGGAGTGCTTGCTGGGGAGACGAGATACGGTTTGTCCGAGGAAGTGCACGTGTCCCCCCCCCCCCCGTGCAGTAGGTTAATGCTCATGCGCCCGGCAGAGTTCCAACCCAAAATGCTACTGCGCATTTTAACCCACTGGACGGGGGACGGACACATGCTTTCCTCGTACAAACGTATCTCGTCTCCCCACCCCAACAAGTACTATCAGGAATCATTGATCGATTCCAATGGACCATTCGGTACATCTTTCTAAAATTGAAAAAACTTAGATACTGATATTTGTTTCAATAAATTGTTTCATACCGTTTTAAAAACAGTTAACGACGATTCTTGAAGACTTGAAAGTAGATTTCGATAGACCTCGACAAAAGTTGTTGGATGGACCACTTAGCTATAGTTAGAAGTATGCATTCGATGCAATTCGAGCAACGAGCAACGAACTGCAATTCTGGACATGACAATTTTTCGATTTGAGGGGGGGGGGAGCTTTTTCTTAGGTAGCTATGGCAGCATAAACAATTGTGCCCAGGACTATACGCTCGATTTTGCTTCTTTTCATTCGAAAAGCTACCATTAGTTAGAAAAACATCGCTCATCTCCAGTCCCTCTTTTTTTAAATATCCAAAATGGTCCATACTAAAAAAAGACACTATTTCAGTTCCCATCTGAGTCTGTTTAAGTGCTACCTAATAATTCATTCCGTTATTAAACACAATTTCAATGTTTCTTTTCAGGTAACAGTGGACTTCGACCAACAACATCAAGCACTCGATTATTCTACGTTTTCGTCATTCCGTTTGGATTCGCTCTCTACATCGTCATTATCGTAACATTGGCCTATCACCTCCGAGATGCGATGCTGAAATGTATAACGAGCATAGAACACAAACAATACGAAGAAACTAAATTTCTGAATACGAAAATTCTGCTGATTTCTTTTACGACGTGTGTCATTATCATCTTGTTTGGGGGAATATTTTCACTTTTGAAGAACCGAAGCTATCTTTATGGCGTATACGCGTCGTTAGATGCCTTAACGTTCGTTGGAAATGAGAAAATCCTAACACGAGGCAGCTCCATCAAGGTCTACTTTTCTTTCCTGCTTAGCCTCCTATTAATGTTTATGCACAGCCTCATTTTGGTTTTTGTTTGTAACTGCCAGCAAGCTTTGGATGAGATTGTTGGTTTCGTGACGGGGGGAGAAAGTGTAACATTCTGCTTCCAAGCTGAGGGCCGGTCACATTCGAAAGATTACAAAGAGAAGCTCATGGCCTCGTTTGCCAGTCCGGATTCAACTGAAATTCTGAAAGAAAACGAAGGTGACGAGGAACTTGCTTTTCCGCAACTTTGGAATATGACATATGAATTTGAACCGGACATTTTGGGGGACCACCCAGCTATTGGAGGGCCAGGACGGAGAGAGCTTCGCCTATCGGACATATTCAACTCGCAGAAGGAAATGTTTGAGCCAATAATTGAGCATTCTGAAAATATGGACGCTGAAATGTCCGACAGTTCATCATATAAATCGACGAAAGAATATTTTGAGAAAGAAGGAATCAACATTGGTTCGAATGAGAATTCTGACAACGAGCAGTCTAGTGGCCAAAGCACACCGAAGGGAAGTAATTGCAGTGTACCATCCAGTTTTTCGAATATAAGTTTACGAGAATTCGAATTGTCTGAACAGTAGTAACAAATTATCAAGCAAAGAATATTGATGATTTTAAACTGTCTTACTTAGCCTTGGCGTTTAGTTATAAATATAATTTTCTTCTGGGGAGGAGCAGGCGATCTAAGATTTTCCTGTTGAAGATTCCCTAGCACCCGTGGGGATTTCACTATGGGGTCACATGGGGGTGTAAGCTGCAAGAGCCTCTGTTATGATCCAGTTCCAGAATATAAGGCGGGATGGTGAGACCCAATCCAAGAATATGGATGAGGTTTTTGAGAAGTGTTTTCACTACCATTCTCACAATTTCTAGTAAAAATAAGACCCCAGTCTCATAACAATTCTGCAAAAATATACATCCAATTCCCAGGATTTTCGTGACAAAAACTACCCTAAAACTGGCGCACATCTTCGTATGACTGGATAGTGAAGTACCCATCCTAGTCTCTCGCATAAATAAGGTACGTATATAGGTCAGGTAGCTTTTAGCCTTGTATACAAATGACCCTTTCAATGTAAGAACATGCGAGCTATGAATATGTTGTTTTAAAGTTGTACATAAATGATGGTTCGATGAAATAAAACGCATGTTATTCGTTGATCACATGGTCTTCTCAATGTGTTCTGTGCTTTATCTCTAATCAAGACGAACTGGAAATGAGAGGCAGTTTTGCAACAGTTTTGGTCGAAGTAGCAAAGAAATATCGCAGGGAGGGTTCATATTTTACAAGGAAATAAACTTTCATACCACTAGGAAAACGACCGAAAGAAGTACGTGGAGGAGATGGCAGGACAGGAAGGAAAGGGAAAAAAAGAAAAAGTATTTTGCAGCAAAGAAAATGGAGAGAGTTTCAGTGAAGAGGACTTTGAGTCAAGTGAGAGGGGAAGGTTTCCTTGAAGACTTCCAGCTCCACACTAGCGACAAAGGCAGGAGAGTTTGAAATATTGACGCAGCCAATGAAGCAGCTTCGCAGGAAACCCTAGTTTTATTGCAGCGCTAGAAAAAATGCAGTTGTTGCAAAAACAACTACACTCTTAATCTAACCGTAAAATGAGAAGGCGATCCGTGAGACCAGCATTCACCGATTGACCTGCTCTGAATGGCTACTTGAGCCACATTAAGTTCAGGTACCTTTGAAAGTAGACATTATGAACAATCTGGTTACCAAGAGTTACCAATCTGGTATTTCATATGAATGAACTGAAAGATTTTTTTAAACTTTGAGAAGACGCTACTAACGTTAAATAATTACCTATTCAAACAACATCTACCATTTACAATACAGTCTACTTCTGATAAAACTCTGATAGACTAAACCCCCTGGTCTTCCAATAAACTCTAAGGTGCGCAACTATAGGATATCTCATTATTCTTGTCACACAAAATTTGCGCCGCAATCGTAGAAAGTCGGTCTCTATTCTCGCATGTTTTGAGACCGTGTTAAAGGGGCTCCGTCGTCAAAATGTAAACAAAACGATGATTTTTGCAGCTTTTTTGAACGGTGATATCACAAAGGATTTTTATATTTTTTCAAATGAAAGTTGCTGTTTGGACATGAATCATTGTACTTCACTAAGGAACAAACCAAGCATTCGTCTTTTCTACGATTGCTCGGATATAAGTGTATTTTCAACGGTCACTTTTTGGTGGCTTGGGTGAAGCCACCAAACAAACTGCAGAAAACAATGGATGAACAATGGATAATTGGTGACATGTGCGAGTTTATGGATTTGTTTATTGTTTGGCGACGGAGCCCCTTTAATTGGGAACAAGTTGTACTGGTTAGCAGATGTGCTGAATCTTTCACGATATTTCAAAATTGAATGGAGCTTTGGGGAATTTTTCCGGTAATCAAAGGGAGAGAGTTTTCAATATCATCATTATTTTCAGAATCGCCGCATTTTTAAAATTTCTGCTAGATTTGAAGTTGTGACGTAATCAAATTGCTAAGTCGTAAACCATAAAAGCTACAGACTTTTGTTTGCTATCATCTCGTAGACCTTCACAAACTGAGTATTTCTTTTCTTGGTCATGTTGATTTTCCTGAATCAATTTAGAATTTATGGTGCTTTTAACGTTTGTCAAAGCTTCAGATGCCTCCTCTCCTACATCCTTTCATAAAATTTGTTTCCTGAATTTGATACTTATTTGATGAAATTTTCATCGCAAACATTTTGATGAGCGCTTTGTGTGACAAGAATTCTGAGACACTCTTAATCTCTAATAGTTTCATGAAGTGCAAAATGAACATAAACAGAAATATAAATCTAACTAAATGTCTTTTGAATCAAATATTGTTCATAATCTAATGGATGCGATCACTTTTCTCCCTTGCACATATGAAACAGTTTTCAAGAGTGGCAAGCGAAGTGAACCATCTATAAAACTTTTCTCTGCTTAGATAAAGCACTAAACAATTCTAACATAGTCCCTAAGGCGCTAACAATCCACTTTAACAATTCTTGACGTCAAGAACTATATCAACTTCTCCTAGGTATTACTATCCTATTGCAATGTTCTTTTTACCTAAGCTAATGATGCAGCAAGGTCATGCAACTATGAAGCACAATTTTAAAGACTTTCCAGAGTTGCTTAGTAATTTCAAATCATCACACAGGAATCTGGCATCGCTGACGAAAAACCTTATGTTGATGACATATTCAACATGGGCTTCTACTATACCGACCAGTTAAAAGGCCCTAAAAGGCACGTTTTTACGGACCTTGCAGTAGCTTCATAATTTCAGATCATAACATAAGATTCTGGCACCGATGATGAAAAACCCTATGTTGATGATATATTCACTATGGACTTCTACGGACAGTTAAAAGACCCCAAAAGGCACATTTTTACGGACTCTGCAGTTGCTTCATAACTTCAAATCATTACGTTAGATTCTGGCATTGCTGATGAAAACCTTATGTTGATGATGTATTGAACATTGGCTTCTACAAACAGTTAAAAGGCCCTAAAACGCACATCTTTATGGACTCTGCAGTCGCTTCATAATTTCGAGATATTACGTAGGATTTTGAGGTCGCCGATTAAAACATTATGTTGATGATATATTCGACGTGGGATCTTAAATAATCAGGATGTCCTTTTCAAATGTCTTCCTGTTTTCTACAGTAATAACACCCACAATATGCGTTGGTGGATCTGGTTTTGACAGAAGACTTCTAAATTCGACCTGTCTTTCTTCTTTCGGACCATACAAATGAATAAATTGCCGACCAGTTAAACTATCAAAGCGATTGAGATAAACAGTCTAAAACGTAAATCTTCAATATCTTCACAGAAGGATCTCTAATATACTAGATCAGTCACGATTAGTGAAATTTTTCTAACGAAACCTAAATGAACCTANATTGGCTTCTACAAACAGTTAAAAGGCCCTAAAACGCACATCTTTATGGACTCTGCAGTCACTTCATAATTTCGAGATATTACGTAGGATTTTGAGGTCGCCGATTAAAACATTATGTTGATGATATATTCGACGTGGGATCTTAAATAATCAGGATGTCCTTTTCAAATGTCTTCCTGTTTTCTACAGTAATAACACCCACAATATGCGTTGGTGGATCTGGTTTTGACAGAAGACTTCTAAATTCGACCTGTCTTTCTTCTTTCGGACCATACAAATGAATAAATTGCCGACCAGTTAAAATATCAAAGCGATTGAGATAAACAGTCTAAAACGTAAATCTTCAATATCTTCACAGAAGGATCTCTAATATACTAGATCAGTCACGATTAGTGAAATTTTTCTAACGAAACCTAAATGAACCTAGATTAAGTTTAAAATAATAAAACGAATTTTCTTCCAAACTGTTACTGAACTGTAAGGTTTACTCTGTGTTAACTACTAAGTTCATTCAAAAACTCCTAAGATCATAAAGTTTGCAGGAATACGGAGGCAACTGGACTCGACGATCTAACTGGACATTCAATTATCATTTCCTTGATGAATAAGATCGAAAATAGGTCTCCATTTTGAGGAAGCGAGTGAGTGTTAATGAGAAGTGAACAGGCTACAGGCATGGCCTACCCAATAAGTGTACTATCCTTCGCATGGTTAATTACGGACCACGGAATGACGGACCTTCAGCACAACGGAATAAATTAAGAAGCTTCGTGGAGGACAGTACAATAAGTGTGTGTAAAAAGCAATGCTGCAACTGCAGTAAACACATGTACAAGTTGTACTAGTTCGCTTAAGAATCTGGAATGCGTGTGGGTAAAATAATGCGCGATCATAGTCAAAGCCCAAGTAATCTGGCAATTACACTACAAATTAGAATGCAATGCCTCGCTTGAGATTTTTCCTGAACTTGAGTTGACACAACCAAGAGTATCATCGTTTCATGCAGAATGCATCTGAATGGTCAGTGAACTTTCATACATGCTTTGACCAGGAACCGATTACATGAACCACCTAATGGATGACTCTACCAGGACCAGCCTGGAGAGCGACTTCCATTTTCTGGTGGTGGTCGATTCATGTTGATCCTTTTGAATTCCTTTTTCCCTTCTTAGCAAAGGATTATGAACCAAAATAGTGTAGCATGAAGGAAGTGTCGTTCTACAGACTCCAGGAAATGATTAAGAATGATAATTTCTTGGCATGGTTGGCTTTTTACCTTTTAAATGCATCATGAGAGTTTCGAGAAATAATTCTTCTGTCACAGCCAAATAATCGAGTCAACAAATTCAGACGTTCTTGGATTTTTTTAAGACTTTGGCTAGCCTGTTACTAGATATCGTATTACCTTCAGAGACTTCATTCAAAATAATTGAGAAATATTAATATACCTCTCTTACATCTCAAGCCGTTGTTCCAAAGTTTCCGTTACTTCTTGCACTTCCTCTAAAGTTGTGAATTTCACGACCTATTGAAAAGGCTCCTTACTATTCTATATGATGTTCAATAATTACATGTTGTTTAGACAAGCTACGACCCCTATTTTGACCTAAGAATTTCCCTATTCGAACTCTAGATGGTTGTCTTCCTCCGTTTTGTTACTAATTACAGAGTGAAATAGACAAGCCTACGACCCCTATTTTGACCTAAGAATTTCCCTATTCGAACTCTAGATGGTTGTCTTCCTCCGTTTTGTTACTAATTACAGAGTGAAATAGACAAGCCTACGNTTGACCAGGAACCGATTACATGAACCACCTAATGGATGACTCTACCAGGACCAGCCTGGAGAGCGACTTCCATTTTCTGGTGGTGGTCGATTCATGTTGATCCTTTTGAATTCCTTTTTCCCTTCTTAGCAAAGGATTATGAACCAAAATAGTGTAGCATGAAGGAAGTGTCGTTCTACAGACTCCAGGAAATGATTAAGAATGATAATTTCTTGGCATGGTTGGCTTTTTACCTTTTAAATGCATCATGAGAGTTTCGAGAAATAATTCTTCTGTCACAGCCAAATAATCGAGTCAACAAATTCAGACGTTCTTGGATTTTTTTAAGACTTTGGCTAGCCTGTTACTAGATATCGTATTACCTTCAGAGACTTCATTCAAAATAATTGAGAAATATTAATATACCTCTCTTACATCTCAAGCCGTTGTTCCAAAGTTTCCGTTACTTCTTGCACTTCCTCTAAAGTTGTGAATTTCACGACCTATTGAAAAGGCTCCTTACTATTCTATATGATGTTCAATAATTACATGTTGTTTAGACAAGCTACGACCCCTATTTTGACCTAAGAATTTCCCTATTCGAACTCTAGATGGTTGTCTTCCTCCGTTTTGTTACTAATTACAGAGTGAAATAGACAAGCCTACGACCCCTATTTTGACCTAAGAATTTCCCTATTCGAACTCTAGATGGTTGTCTTCCTCCGTTTTGTTACTAATTACAGAGTGAAATAGACAAGCCTACGACCCCTATTTTGACCTAAGATTTTCCCTATTCNGAACCAAAATAGTGTAGCATGAAGGAAGTGTCGTTCTACAGACTCCAGGAAATGATTAAGAATGATAATTTCTTGGCATGGTTGGCTTTTTACCTTTTAAATGCATCATGAGAGTTTCGAGAAATAATTCTTCTGTCACAGCCAAATAATCGAGTCAACAAATTCAGACGTTCTTGGATTTTTTTAAGACTTTGGCTAGCCTGTTACTAGATATCGTATTACCTTCAGAGACTTCATTCAAAATAATTGAGAAATATTAATATACCTCTCTTACATCTCAAGCCGTTGTTTCAAAGTTTCCGTTACTTCTTGCACTTCCTCTAAAGTTGTGAATTTCACGACCTATTGAAAAGGCTCCTTACTATTCTATATGATGTTCAATAATTACATGTTGTTTAGACAAGCTACGACCCCTATTTTGACCTAAGATTTTCCCTATTCGAACTCTAAATGGTTGTCTTCCTCCGTTTTGTTACTAACTACAGAGTGAGGATATACTATCTATACGGAAATCATAAACTGTTTTGCTATAGCTACCCTACCCCAGAGGTGGAAAAAATAATTTTCTTCCGAACAGATGGACGCAAAATTTCCTGAAAGGATATGTTCGATTTTTTGCACGCCAAATATCTTTTCATGTCATGTGAAAGGTTATGACTGAAATTTCCAGCAGAAAAATTGATCTTGAGATATTGTTGCATTTTCTGCAAGCAGTGTTCATGTGTTCGCTTATCTTTTCCATCCCTGCCCTACCTTATACCCCATATCCCCAACCATAATCACAAACCCTAAATATACAATATCAACATCTGCAACAGTGACCCACTAAATCTGCAAAGTTTTGTTCGCCACAAAAGTGTTAAAGAACCTACCTCATTAGGATATAATATTATGAACGAGAGCTACCTATGAGCCATGACAACATCCAATAATATTGTCCCACCATGGGCCATCAAAAGTGCAAGCTCCTGACCATCCTTTCCTGGAAAGAAGAAACAGCAAATTCAGTCTTGCTGGATTCTGCACGGTCTGTGAAACTTGGGACTAGTTTTCAATAGGTAACACTCTTGGCCTGAGATGGGCATTAACCTCTTTATTCATTGCAAAATGAGCATGTAAAAAAACAAAGCTTGTAAGAGAAAGGTTTGGCAAAATTCAGCAGGATCTAGCAGATTTGGTTTTTGAAACCTGAAATTCTTTCTCAAGTGGGCCATCAATTGTAATTTTTGCGACTTTTACGGCCTATTCACATGATCCGGCTTTGCTGGGATGTCCCGCCTAGCTGTGACCTTCTCCCATTTTGCGGAAAATACCCAGCAAGATGAGACGGCATAAAATTCCCATGTAAACACAAAATTAAAATTGTATGTATTTCCATAGGTAGCGGGCGGGGGTATCCCAGCTAGGCAAGATATCTTGGCTAGGTGGGATCATGTAAACAAGTTCTTACACAAGTCAGCTTTAATTAACATAAATCTAGGTGAGACAATTCATGTCACTAAAATTGGTGGTCTGTTTGTCGACTATTTCTGAATGATTGAGACTTGAACAATTCAGTTCAAATAAGAAGGCATTAATTTTCATCATTCTAACTGAACGAATTATGAAAAACGTTTCAGCCCTGTTGAATCTCAACTTTCAGAAACTACTGCCAAGCAAAATAAACCTCAGTATGAATATTTCAATGAATGATCATTCAAATTAGAAGAAACGTTTTTTATTCATAGCATATTTACTGAATATATCTCAATAAAGACAAAAGCACATACTTAGTGGAAAACATAATACTGTGGTTTACATCTGTACATATAGAAATGTGACTTTCTTTGATTCGGTTCTTGTACATCAGCAACGCTATAACTGAGAGGGAAATGGGGGGATATTCAGGAAAACATCTTTTTGTGCGTGCAATGTGTGTGGTATACATTTTTCAGTATATATATAACAAACTATCATGCAATATTTAAAAGCTAGTTTAATAACATAAGACAAAACTCTAATTTAGTCTAAAAAGATTATATTCCAGGAAGCAAAAAATTGATTAATTAAAAAATGTATAAAAAGCTGAAATTTGGTGGGCCTGGAGGAAGCATAACATTCGAAAAAACTGAATTAGTACTTACAATGGGGGAAAGGCCTTAAAGAATATCTACTGAGAAAGCAAACAACTGGCAAGGAAATCCAACATACCATATAAACACCCTATTTTTAGAATAGTTGAAAGGCGCAAGCTGAAAGTTATTTTCATAACAGATAACTTGGGGAATTCTACAGGCTTGCATTCGAATCATGAAAAAACTAAGATAATTTTTAGCCAAGGTTCTAACAAGGGACATAATCTGAAAAAGGGTGAGGTGAGGTGTTGAATAATTTTTCTCAAAATTGAATCAAGGGAATCTTATTTGGCAATTTTTGCCACTGTTTTGTGATAGAGGAGTTGGAGTTGACGGGCATACAGTAACCATCTCACTCCAACTTATGGCCATGTTCTTGTGTTACGGGGTTACCAATCACTGAAACTTACCAGTTATCATCTATGCATGGTTCTGTTACTGCTTCTGCGCCAGTCATATCTGTACAATCCTCCATCTCCATATCACATGACTTATCCTCTGGCACCTGCGTTTGTTCTTCGTGTGAAGGGGGGAATGCCATGGCCATATGTGCCACCATGGAATTAGGGACTTGCATTGTGGTAGGTTGTGCCAAGGGGTCAATAGTTGTCTCTGCTTGGCTAGGAAGCCAGGACTGCAGTTGATCTTCATTGTTCATAGAGGTCTTTATGCGCTTCTGTAAAATTTATATGGAATTCAAAATTTGACATGACTGATTCCAAAAACACAGTTCCCTACCGGGTCGAAAAGAGTTAACATGTTTGGCATGCGGTGGAATCAAACGTATGCAGCTGATATTCAAGACCGAAAGGTTAATCTATCAGTCAAATGCTAAGTTAGATGTGAAATTATTTTTTTGGACAAAATCACTCATTTTTAGACCCACAAAATAGGAAGATGCAGGTAAGGAGTCTATATGGGAATGAGAATTCTATGTTCATTTCTGATCCATGATTTACTTGCCATTGAAATTGAAATGCAATTGTCAACTTCAGAAATAGAATTCAAATTTCAATGGCAAGTATGTAAATCATGGACCAGAATTAAACATAAAACTCTTGTTCCTATCAGCATTTTCCAAATTTCTGAGTCTAATTACGAGTGAGTGATTTAACCAAACAAAACTTTGATATTCAAGTTAGCCTTGACTGATGGATTAACACTTCAATTTTGAATATCGGCTGCTGCATACTTTTTATTTCACAGCCTGCAAAAAGTGCTAACTTTCTTTTCAACCCACTTGGAAGAGGTTAAGTGGGAAGTTGCCCTGAGCTGAGGCCTCAAAAGTACTTAGAAGATGGCCTCCAAAAGTATCAGAAAGGTATATTTTGGGAGGGAGGAGACATTTTGATTCCTGATCAGAAAACAAAGCAATTTCAGCACAGGTAAGCGGCAATGAGAAACAAACAAAAAAACTCCTAAAGAGGCCCTTAACTTTCTCATTTTTCCACAGGGGCTCAAAGTGCTCCAAACAACCCTGCATGAAACTTTGCATCTGCTTTTTAAATAGCCACCAGCAAAAGGGAAACACCACTGATTAACAATCAATACGTGATTGATTATACAAAATAATTACAGTACCAGTAACCATATATTTACACATCTCTCAAATTTGCACAAGAAGCAAACTTTTCAGACAGGTGCAATTTTCTGCAGACAGATGTACACAAATTGTCATTCATTTGCCACTTCAGTGGCGGACACTTGGGGGGGCGAGGGGGGGCGGCCGCCCCCCCAATAATTCTAAAGGAAAGTGAAACTTTTAGTCTACATTTTAGGAATTTCCTTCATACAGCGCAAATGTACAGAGAAATAGTCTTATCATGGCATCAATATTCAACACGTTATGAAGAGTTTACAGACATATCACCAAAATCAAGATTCAAATCAACTTTTTACGTGAATAAGTTGCAAGTTTAACAAAACGGCACTACTCTGTCCTTTTGGTGCACCCACTGGTCTAGCACTTTATCTAAATCTAGAGATTTTAAAAGGTCTTTGTTCAATGACAGTACCATGAAGTCACTCGCCATTAAAAAGTCCAGGCTATTGCGACTCCAGCTCAGCACGCGATTCATTGCACTGAAACTGCGTTCAACTGTTGCAGTACCAACAGGAAGAGTTTTTGATACTTTGATAAGTTGCTCCAAATTTCTGTACAAATTCATATCAATCCCCTTTCCAGCTTTTATCACAATTGATGCCCGTTCACATTCTGATTTCAGTAGCCCAACATCTACGGTTAGGCAATCGTCAAATCGTGAAACTAGGGGACACATAGTTTGGTGATCCAAGTACAGTTCTTTTGAAGCATCTAGTGCATCCATTGCAGCCAAAACTTCAACATTGTCATTGTTGAAACGTCTGTCAAGCTCTTCAAGGATCAGTGGAATTGAGTGCTTCTTGAGATCTTCACAAAACTTTATTTGGCTACCAGGGTCTTCTGTAGTTTCCCTTTGAATGTGGATGGGATCCTCGAAAGTGGTCAGTATTCCAACAGAAGAGCAGAGTGACTCGGCAGCATCAAGAATGTCATGTACGTTCAGATGTTGCAACAGTTGTCGCACAGCCAGCATTTCACTTGCAATTGAGATCCATTTGATGTTGCTCTCTTGCATTGCCTTACTCAATCCATTCATAATGGCCAAGATACGATGAAGGAAACAAAGTGAAATGATGAACCTACCAGACAGCATTTTATGGTACAAGCCAGCAGCAACGTCTGATTGGTTTGAATTGGAAGTTGCAATCTTTTGAAGGCTTACCAAAATTGCTTTAAACCGTCTAACGATCGTGTTTACTCCCTCAAATTTGCAGGCCCATCGAACTTCCGTCAATGAAGAAGCAGCCATCAATGGCTCCTTTGGGTAGTGTTTCTTCTGACACTCCTCAAAGAATTCCTTGTGCTTTGCAACGTTAAAAACCTTATGCAGGGCTTTGTATGTCTCTATCACCTCCTTTGCTGCTTTGACTTTGCTGAGGTAGGTTGCCACGATCAGGTTTAGGCGATGAGCAGCACAGTGAATATAAATCAGCCAGGGATACTGGCGTGCAAGCCTTGCAGCAACTCCTTCGTAGCATCCACTCATAACAGAAGCACCATCTGCCCCGACAGCAAGAAGAGAGGCTGAAGTGTTCATTCTTTCAAAAGAAGGCAAAATTCCTGTGTTGACGATCGTTGCAGCATCTGTTTCTTTAAGCCTGGCGAGTTCGTAGAAGCGCTCCTCAATCTCACCCAATTCATTTACGAACCTGAAACATATTGCCAGCTCCTCATGTCCAGCATTGTCCTTGCATTCATCGATCAGCATTGAATACATGCCAGCTTCATTGATCTGTTCCTTGATGGTTCTTCTCACCTCAAAGGCCATGGCTTTGACCAATTCATTGGATGAACGCTTTGACGTGTAATCGTAGGTCCTGTACCGCTGTTTCATCTTGTCATGAAACTTCTTGAACAAGGGGTTTGTTCGGAGCATTAGATTGATAAATTCCTTCCATTTACCAGCATTCTGTGATTCGTTTGTTTCGTCGTGCCCTCGGTATGCCATTTCTTCTGAGCAGAAATATTGATGGTACTGGAGTAGCATCTTCATATACTCTCGGTTGTTGCTAACAACTGAAGGCCGGTCTGGATCTAGCATATTCCTGATACCAGCTGCTTCTTGTTCTCGTTGGCTAGCATGGGACTCCCATCGGGTCATAGAAAGAAGATGGTCGCTGCATGCATCATGCTTCCGTAGCCCTCGATTTGTTTCCATGGCCTTGGCCCAAGCGTTCCAGCCAATTTTCGTGAATGCTATGTCAGACTTTGACGTAGACGTGCTGAAGTTTCTGCATGCAAAGCAAAATGCCCTGTCTTCCTTGACGCTGTATTCGAGCCATCGAAAGACTTCATACCAGATAGCTCTAAAGCAGCGGTTCTTGCGGCCTTTTGGGAATGATGCCAACTTTGGCTGTGAAGGACCGCAATCCACGCTTCCTAGGTCATCACCAGAAGCTATCATCGGAGCCTGGAACTGGCTGTCATTTGTCGAAGCTGTATCTTTTTCCATCATCTGCAAAGTCATAGTCGTTTCTGCCTGATCCTCGTGAGTTTCCAAAGCGATTTCTTCAGGGGTTTCTGAATTGGAGTCGTTGCTAGTTTCTTCAGGCTAGAAGGAATGTTTCTGCATAAGTAAACTTGCTATATTACTTAAATTGAATTAATTTGGCTCAACAGCAACAATCTTGGCAATTTTAAACATCAGTGTGGCTAGCAAACAAATTAGGTTTATGAAATCGCGTTCAAAACTGTTTTGAGAAGGATTCGGCATACAGTTTTCATTGGAACTGAATTGGCTAAATTATAGACTTTCTGGTAAACTATGATATGCATTCGAAATACTCTTATAGCATTTCTAAGTTTCTGTATTTTGTATATGAAATGAAGCCAAGAATGTAACCCTGTGAAATGTAATGTAACTCCTATAAAAGGCTCTGATACTTGATAGAAACGAGTATAACTTTCTACATAATAACTGTCAATGATAACTGTCAATACCATATAATTTTGTTTTCTCCAAGCAGTGCCAAAAACGTCAATTCAATTATCTTAGGATTATTAAATGCCTTAGATCGAAATTGTCTACTCACCTCTCGATGTGTCCGTTTGGCAAAAAATGATGTAATAGGTTGACTTTTGACCGTTTGTTTTCCTCTTTTCATTCTGGTAAATGGATGAAGTGACTACGTGGTGAAATTTATCGATGAATCTTACTGCGTTGTGTGTCTTTCGGCGTTCTTACGACTTTGATAACTTGAAAAATCTGTGCTGAAATGCAGTTTCATTCCACCCAATAAATAGGACTTTTCAAAAACTTATTTCTAGGCATTACACCATTTTACGTCACTCTAATTGTTTGACGTTCTTTCATTCAGCATTCTTTCCCGCCCTCCACTACATTGTTTCTGCGTCATGACATCCATCAACCTTTGACGTAACTTTTTGTTTCGATACACACATCAATATTGCTTCACGAGACATTTTGATGACAGTCAGCTCAATGGGAGGGTCTGGCTTCTTCTGGCTTACTATTATTCTGAACTGTCAGTATGCAGTCATTATGTCGTTAACTCGTTATTATCAATTTTAGAGGATGAATACTGTATGAATGAACTGAACAATTGCAAAAGCTCAAATATCATACAAAAGCTATTCATTTCATTGGCAATGCATATTTTCATCAAAAGTAGTAATCCTTGTCGTGTCGTTGCCCTGCCCACATTTACGCATTTGCAGATCAAGAGATACTTCTATCGTAATGTAGCCGCGCGTGATGAGCTACATTTTCTAATTGTAATATAAATAACGAATGCCTCAGGCGGAAAACGCAGTCTCACAATAAATCGGAGGGCAAGAACGACGACAAATAAAATCATTTTGTGTAGTATTTCAGCATTATCAGAATTATTTCAGCATTTCTATTTTAACGGATGACAGGTCCACGAGTAATAAACGACAAATCCAAGAGACATAAAACGAGTGGCTAAGCCATATTGATTTGATATAGAACGTTTTGGATCAATTTCCAAGATCCATCATCAGCGTGTTACAAGTGGGCGTAATCGCCATTAAATAAGGCAGTAACAAAGAGTACCAAAAAAGGGCAAACCGTGCAAAAACACCAAATGGGTTGGGGAAAAATCGTGTCATCGTGTCATCGTGTAAAGATAACGAATACATCAAAAAGGGCGTTGCCCTTGTTTTCCGAGAGTTTGAAGGGCGTGGTCACTAAAAATTTTCCTGGGGGCTTCGCCCCCAGACCCCCGTTATGTTTTCGCCCCCCCCAATAAATAGCAAAGTGTCCGCCACTGGATCTATGCTGGAAAATATTTATGTTACGCAAAATATTTATGGTGTAGTGTGATGTCAAGAACAACAATAGTAAAACAGAAGGTCTATCTTCTTTAGACAATTGGTGTGGCATGAACCTTTGGCATAGCAACAACAAACTTTCCACCCTGTGGCCACTGATTTTCTTTGTTAAGTTTTACAATTTTTGTTTTTGTGGGGGGGGGGGAACTGAAGCATTAAACCTCTCCCTTCTGAGACATGATGTTGTGCACAACCTACCCTCTCTTTATTTGACAGGGTGGAAAGTTTGTTTTTACAACACCAGATCTTTTCATGCCAGTTGTTTTGTTTCTAAAGGATGTAGGCCAATTGCTCTTGTACTGTTTTCTACTTTTGTTTTCAACATTGATAGGTCCCCAGGGGGCCTCATTCAGTCATTAGAGGATTCGAGGTCGTTTGAAAAGATCGCATCTCCCACAATGTCAACCAACCGTCATGTCAGACGGACCTTGAGTCGTTGTGTCCTTCTCTCGCAGTAAAACCTAGCCTGCCTCATCAAATCACTCTGCCTTGTACATATCAACTGTAATTTAAACCAAGGACTGTCATACTGTACCTGAGAAGATGGGCCGAACTGGTTTGCTTCCATTTCAAAATTTCCCGCGCCTGGATTGTTGTTCCCCCATGTGTCTTTACGCTTCATTCCGATGCCTTTCGTCGCTTCAGTTTGCCCGCCAAAATCCTGCAGGAAACTTCCATTTGACACGAAATCATGTTGTTCAACAAATGGATGTGGTCTTTCGCTTCCGAATATGTGACTTTGTGGCATCTTTATTGTTAAATTTCTTCTTTTTTCTTGAACTTTTGTGATGAGGAACTGTTTTGGTTTCAAAAGGCCTACCTAATCTTGTCTTCTTTCTGGAGTCTTGTACGAAGCCACAAGCCGTTTCAAAGTCACTCTCACTAAAAGTGAAACTTCACAAAAATCTAGTAGAATATATAATGTATTAATTCAACTATAAATATATCTATCGTTGATATGTTTAGGCTTGAGTCTTCGATGAATATGGCAGTTAGTTCTTGGTAGTGTGATAATGTCGTTAAAAGTGGCGTGCTTTCCTTTCGTGATAAAGAAGTAAACATGCGGCTTCGAAAACAAAAGAAATCTGATCGCTGCGATCGTCGTTTGCACAAAACAAGTCACGCTGCGCAGGAGAATTCCAGGGGGCTTCTCCAATAAAATCAACAGAGTGTGTTGCAAAGCCAAAAATTAGACAAATGTTTTGTTTTATTTCCATTTCCTTCTTAGCTCTTGCATTGAACTCAAGCACAACAAATTCTTGAGTATTCCTTGCATTTTCATTTCATTTCTTTGGAGGGTTGCCCTTCAGCAGAAACTGGTCTTCAAGGGGCCATCCTTACCGTAAAGTTCTTTTAAATCAGGGCTTCCAAGAGCAAGAGGTTTTGCCAAGGTTACTTGAAATTTTAGCTGTGAAGTAAGGAATAGTAGTGAAAATAATCAGAGAACAAAGGACATTTGTTTTTTGCAAAATTAGCCCCCTAAAAGTTCTTCTACATCAGCAATAATTAAAAAAAAACCAAGAAGCATTTAGCAGCCCAAAAATCAAAGGATGTCATGTCAAGAATATCTATCATATCAATGCTATCAATCAAGAGGAGAGGTGATAGGCATTAGGGCAGCGAATCTGACCTAAAAATCCTCAAAAATTCCCTATAAAACATTAGCCTCTCTCAAGTAACTTTGTGTAGATAAATCCATGGACAAAGGTCTGCTGTGGGACATGCAGAAGAAAATTTTTTGGTCATGTTTGTATCCTCTTTCATTTTGTTGTGGTATTTTGTCTTCCTCAACCTGCAAGAAAAGTCCAGATCTGGGGGGGGGGGAGGAAAAAGTACTTGTGTAAATTCAACTGTTTCTTGTGCTTACCCCCTGATCTACAATTCACTTCAATGCAATGCTCGCGATGCTCGCTCAACCGAAGTCAGATCTTTTTTGCAATGGCGGCCAATCAAGCAAGTAGCAGTGGAGTTTCTATTCACAGAAAAATCCTGCTTCATTCCGTTTCTACGCTTTGTAGAGAAGAAGGATTCCAATCAGCATCGAAGCTTGTACTTGAGACATTGACTGAAATGTTGCAGAGTTGTAAGTTGTCAAGTTTATTTAGCCACATAAAGTTAACTTGTTGGGCGTGATGAATGATAGGCCTAAAATCGATTTTGCTCGAATTATTGTACAAAACGTGTATACCAAAAAGAAACGGAAACTTTACACATAAGCATACAAGTGTTGCTTTAGTCTCACCAACATTTATCTGCATAATCTCCATGGTGCAAGGAAGGGGAAAAGACACTTACATTTGCTTTTCAATGTGTTTGTTATTAGCTACTGACTTGGAGTTTATTTTTATGTGAAAGTTTGATTTTAAGAGCCTGATAATAAACCAAATGCAAAAATTAGGTAAACTGTTCTAGATAAATTATNAAAAGTACTTGTGTAAATTCAACTGTTTCTTGTGCTTACCCCCTGATCTACAATTCACTTCAATGCAATGCTCGCGATGCTCGCTCAACCGAAGTCAGATCTTTTTTGCAATGGCGGCCAATCAAGCAAGTAGCAGTGGAGTTTCTATTCACAGAAAAATCCTGCTTCATTCCGTTTCTACGCTTTGTAGAGAAGAAGGATTCCAATCAGCATCGAAGCTTGTACTTGAGACATTGACTGAAATGTTGCAGAGTTGTAAGTTGTCAAGTTTATTTAGCCACATAAAGTTAACTTGTTGGGCGTGATGAATGATAGGCCTAAAATCGATTTTGCTCGAATTATTGTACAAAACGTGTATACCAAAAAGAAACGGAAACTTTACACATAAGCATACAAGTGTTGCTTTAGTCTCACCAACATTTATCTGCATAATCTCCATGGTGCAAGGAAGGGGAAAAGACACTTACATTTGCTTTTCAATGTGTTTGTTATTAGCTACTGACTTGGAGTTTATTTTTATGTGAAAGTTTGATTTTAAGAGCCTGATAATAAACCAAATGCAAAAATTAGGTAAACTGTTCTAGATAAATTATTTTTGTATCACCCAAAATTTCTGTCAAAACTCTCTTCACCAATAAGCATTATTCCCAATTTCCCTTTATCCCTATCAGATCTGACAGAAATAGCAGAATGTAGCCGAGAGTATAGTGAACAATGTCATAGGACTTATCCTGATGTTACAGATGTCAAAATGGCACTTGCTGATCTTGGTAATAATTTCCATTTATGTTGGAGCTTTTTACAAAGGAAATTGTTTTCAATTCTGCAATAAAATTCAAAGGGTTGCTTATAAGTTGTGGTGTGTAAATAGACAATAATCCCTTGAATTAAAGTCTTGTGGGTCTTTGGCAAAATCCTTTACTTTCCAGAAAAATTCTCAAATAAACTCCCAGGTGTCTTTTATAAATCTTATACAAACTTTGAATGAGTGATCAACTTACTGTATCAAAAGAATTATGATACCTTTTTGCAAACAAAAGGATGAGAAGTTAATCATATTGCTAATCTCTTTGCTTTCAAATTACTGAAAAGTCTAAGGTTCATGGTTATTAAGTCTTCCTAGTATATTGTATATATTTTATTGTTATATTATATGAAAGTATATTTTATACCAAAATATGATCTACACAGGGATGGGCATGGACAATTTGGATTCATATGCACAAAGGAAAGGAAGAGAATCTGTAAAGATACGTAAGTCATTTTTTTGTACTTTCATAAATATAGTTTTCTTCTTAAATATGTTGTTAAAATCTTTTTAAAACTTATATTTTGTATGTAACTGCATACATCAATTTTTCCCAATTTTGTCCTGTTAATTTTTTTCACAGAGCATGTTAAAAAAATGAATTTGTAAGAATATTTATTTTTAGCTGGAAAAGCAAAACCACCTTCAACACCACGTCCCCTGCAATCATCTCTTACAAAACAACAGCGACCTCCTTATGTTCCAGTTCATCTACCACCATTTCCAGATGTGCATGCGTACGTGAGAACACCGGTAAGTTGAGAAAATACCATAAGGCTCATATCATCTGGGCACTACCTGGATTGTAATATAAATGAGATGAGATTTTTTTTAAGTAGTCAATTTTGTTCTTGACATGTTTTCTTGCTCTTTACAACAGCAGCATGTTTTATCACTCCACTACCTGTTGGTCTGATCTTTCAAGAGGAAACTGTGTCCTGTTTTATGACACAACGCTGTGTCGAAGAACTGAAAAAACTTTTAAGTGTATAACTTAAACATTACACCAAACAAGGCAAGCCCTAAATGGCACCTTAATCATCCCTTCAAGACTCAAAAACAGAAGGTGATGGAAAAACTTGTTTATATCCCTTCTTTGTTCAAGTGTTGCAACTTAGGACACACATCATTGACTGACCAAGGAACAAATCTACATGTTTGTATTTCTAGCTCTCTTCCATAGGGCTTAGTATCAGTTGGCTTACTGAATTGTTTTTATCTACAGACTTTGAGAAAGCCAGTCAGCGAATATAAAATTGTACGAGAGAAGTTTGCATCACAAAAGAAAGACGTTGAAGCCTCATTGACAGGGTATGTTTCAGTCATTTTTGTATTTGCCGATAGCATTGCTTATTCATATATATTTTATCCTTACAGATGACTTAACTTTACATTATTATTATACATATTATTAGTATTTGTTTAATTATTATTATTATATTATTATCATTACTTACTATATTGTGCTATACTACCTGAAGTATGGACTCTGAGTTGGTAAAGGACGGACATATTTTTGGTGCAATAGGTTACTGTAGTTCTGTATGAAACAAGGAAGTGCAAAATTTGCATTTTCAAGATTTCTTTCTAACAAGAACTCTTGCTTGTAGATTCATGGCAAGAACAAGGCCTGCTGAGACAAAAATTTTCAATAATATAGATGGAAGCAAATATCCAAGTAAGAAAGACCTGATTGTTATACATTTTTGTCGTTTTGTTGCAATGAGGAAAGGAAACCAGCTTATAGTTTTCTTCAAGATAGCTACAGTAGGGAACAAAACATTCCTTTTCTCTTGATCATTGAGATTTCCAACAAGTAAAACGGACAGGAGCTTCTAAAATACACGTTTTTTTATAAGAAACTTGGATCAGCACTTAGTACTAAAAGTTTCTTAATTTCGCATGAAAATTTCGGTGTTTTAGTAGTAAAAGTTTTCTTAATTAGTTTCTTATTTTTTTGGGCCTAAAATTGCGGTATTGTTCGAAGTTGAGCCTTCTTCTCGACAAAGGGCTTCCATTTTGCATTGACATTGTCATCAAGAAGAAGCCATGCACATCAAGGCAAAAATTTACCAATTTTGCAGTTAAAAGTCAAGAAAAGACAAATGTACCTTTGTTAGAGAGACATAAAATAAGAGAGACATAACGTGTAGGTAGTGATACTCTCTAACCTCTAATCTTCTGATACTTGATATTTACGAAGGCAAACTGGCAGTGATCTTCTGTAATCCAGCATTTATTTGTGTTTGAGTGTGATATATCCATCCAAATTCTCCATCAGCAACAAGGGATAACGCATTTTCTGCTTGTCACCGAGGGGTAAATCACTTCTCAAAATAGCGTACGTGATTTTTGTGATTTTAAAATCACACGATTTTTTTCTGTGATTTTAGTGATTTTTTGTGATCTTAGTGATTTTGTTGACTTTTTCTTGTGATTTTTCTATGATTTTGTGATTTTTGTATGGTGATTTTGTGATTTTTGTATGTGTTTTTTTGTGATTTTAATGAAGGTGTACGAAAAAAAATCAGTGATTTGCCCCTCGCTCGTCACGAGCAAAATGTTTCGAGCAATTTTTTCGTTGAAGATTTGCAATTAATCTATTATTTGGCACACTTGCTGAAAAAAACCAAAAACATGTTCACACAGTAGCAGAGCAGTACAGGTTTGATCCGCGGGGATCCGCTACCATTTTTTGTGGTTTAAGAGTGTTTACACTGCTTCACTGTTTTTCTGCAGATAGGAGTTGTTTGGGAGACGAGATCTCCTTGTCCGAAGAAACTTATGTCCCCCCCCCCGTGCAATGGGCTAATACGCATGTTCCCATCAGAGCTTCAACCAAAAACGCTACTGTGCATGAGCTTTAACCTACTGCACGGGGGGGGGACATAAGTTTCCTTGGGTGAAGCGTATCTTGTCTCGCCAACAAGGAGGAACAAAAGTGTCATGGGGTAATAGGAACGATCTAAACGTGAGGTGGAGCTGTGACACTTTTTGTTTTGGATCCAACGTTGTCCTAGCCTGCGTGCAGACTCTACTGATTACTGTAAGAGAAGTGAGGTTCCTCTACTGGAGGGGGAACCTAACTTCTCTTCAGGGAATCAGTAGAGTCTGCACGCAGGCTAACGTTGTCCCGGTATTAGTGTACACTTTGGTCTAATTCTTAGCTTTTTGCAAGAAAGCTTTTGCTCTGTAGCTACTCAAAATTATTCTTCTTCGTTCGACCTTTTTTACGTTTCAATTAATTCTTTCTACAGTGGTAGCTCCAGAAAAATTAATGGCACCATACTTAAGGGCATTACTACCAGAAGAAGAGGATTTGAGCCCAAATGGGATTCGATTAGATTCGAAAAAGACTGAAGATGATGAATCCAGGGACAAAAATGACAGTCTTAAAGACGTGCAAGAAAATCCATATATTCAGTCTCCTAAGAGACCAAAGATGCGTTTATAACACTGAGGGGTAATCATATTTGTCATGTGAGCAGTTGGTCAAAGATTTGGCTGGTTCACTGCATTTAGAGGGTCATGAAAATGGGTCCGAAATCCCATATACCCAGTCATGATTTTCAGCAAATCTAAGTCAACAGTTGTAGATTTGCCGTCACTGATCAAATCCCATTACCAGTCTATTGTTTTACCGTTTGCATTCCTGTAAATTTTTCTGGAAGCCTAAATACAACCAATCTCATTCATAACCCAAACTGCAAGTATATATAACGACGCACCCACCTAGCAATCGTTCTTATTCGGAAAGAAAAATAAAACGGAACTTTATCTCTGGGAGGAAGATCCTAGTCTGGTTTGATGCATGTTCCATCTTTAACAGCAAGGCACACAAATTCTTTGGCGTCAGAGCCAGTAAGGGACAGTCCTTTCTGTAATACCACGAAGGCATTTAAGACCCTTTGCGACCCACAATCCTTTGCGTTCCAAACGAAGAGCAAAACAATCAGGACAGTTGAAACTCTTGATGTCGCAAAGGATCATGGTCAGCTATAGGTCTTTAATGAATGAAGCTGGATTAAAAATGAGACTACGTTGAATTAAAATGTTATATTATATGCTTATATGACAACAGAGAATATGTAACTTGTAAGCTACGTCGTTCATAACGTCGTTCATAACGAATTACATATTGGAATATCTCACATTGAGTAGCAAAGCCATTATGAAAGATCCCTCTGACCCTCTGGTACTGGCCAGTGCAATATTTGCAGGTGGCAATTTTTTTTGCTCCGGGTTAGAGCTTCGCGAACAAAATAAACTTAGGATTGTGATGACTTTGTATATGTAAAGAAACGATAGGGGGCGTAGGCATTTTCTTTAGCCTATTTATAGCGGCAATTGGAAACAGGCCCCAAGTTGTTATTCGCCTTTTGTCTTTAATTTGATAACAAAATGGATATTTAGTTCTCAACGGAAATTCAGATTATATGTACATTTGAATAAATTGTTGTACATTGTATTTACAAAAATTAACATCGAAGCCATTAGTCAATTGTCAACTTTACTTAATTAATTACAGTCATACTTCAGTTTACTAAACTATCATTACCTGGGGTGAGTTGGACACTCAAAATTGAAGATATTGATAAATAACTGAAGCCCCCCCCCCCCAGGTTTTAGGAAACATTGGAAACTCGGAGTTGAGCAAGTGAACAAATTTGTGAGAACTTACATTTTTAGGAAACCGTTTGGTAGATTTTCTGATTCATCTTACAAACAACACACAAACGGAATAATAACTGGGGAATATGGAAACTGTGACCCCCTGGAAAGGCTTCAGGATTGAAAANGGGGAAAAGACACTTACAAAATGCAGAATTGTACCTGAAAGACTTCTCAATTTGCTTGTTATTAGCTGCGTTAAAGTTTATTTTTATGTGAAAGTTTGATTTTAAGAGCCTGATAATAAACCAAATGCAAAAATTAGGTAAACTGTAAGTTCTAAATCAACTATTTTTGTATCGTCTAAAATTTCTGTCAAAACTCTCTTCACCAACTAGCATTATTCACAATTTTCCCTTTATCCTTATCAGATCTGACAGAAATAGCAGAATGTAGCCGAGAGTATAGTGAACAATGTCATAGGACTTATCCTGATGTTACAGATGTCAAAATGGCACTTGCTGATCTTGGTAATAATTTCCATTTATGTTAGAGCTTTTTAAAAGGAAATTGTTTTCAATTCTGCAATAAAATTCAAAGGGTTGCTTATGAGTTGTGGTGTGTAAATAGACAATAATCCCTTGAATTAAAGTCTTGTGGGTCTTTGGCAAAATCCTTTACTTTCCAGAAAAATTCTCAAATAAACTCCCAGGTGTCTTTTATAAATCTTATACAAACTTTGAATGAGTGATCAACTTACTGTATCAAAAGAATTATGATACCTTTTTTGCAAACAAAAGGATGAGAAGTTAATCATATTGCTAATCTCTTTGCTTTCATGTTACTGAAAAGTCTAAGGTTCATGGTTATTATGTCTTCCTACTATATTGTATATATTTTATTGTTATATTATATGAAAGTATATTTTATACCAAAATATGATAGGGATGGGCATGGACAATTTGGATTCATATGCACAAAGGAAAGGAAGAGAATCTGTAAAGATACGTAAGTCATTTTTTGTACTTTCATAAATATAGTTTTCTTCTTAAATATGTTGTAAAAATCTTTTTAAAACTTATATTTTGTATGTAACTGCATACAATAATTTTTCCCAATTTATTAAAGAAATGAATTTGTAAATATATTTATTTTTAGCTGGAAAAGCAAAACCACCTTCAACACCACGTCCCCTGCAATCATCTCTTACAAAACAACAGCGACCTCCTTATGTTCCAGTTCATCTACCACCATTTCCAGATGTGCATGCGTACGTGAGAACACCGGTAAGTTGAGAAAATACCATAAGGCTCATATCATCTGGGCACTACCTGTATTGTAATATAAATGAGATGAGATTTTTCAAGTGGTCAATTTAGTTCTTGACATGTTTTCTTGTTCTTTAAAACAACATGTTTTATCACTCTACTACCTGTTGGTCTGATCTTTCAAGAGGAAACTGTGTCCTGTTTTATGACACAACCCTGTGTCAAAGAACTAAAAAAAACTCGTAAGTGTATAACTTAACTCTACTCCAAACAATGCAAGCCCTAAATGGCAGCTTAATCATCCACTCAAGACTCAAAAACAGAAGTTGAAGGAAACTTGTTTATACTGGATCCCTTCTTTGTTCAAGTGTTGCAACTTAGGACACATCGCTGACTGACCAAGGAACAAATCTACGTGTCTGTATCTCTGTCACTCTTCCATAGGGCTTAGTATCAGTTAGCTTACCGAATTGTTTTTATCTACAGACTTTGAGAAAGCCAGTCAGCGAATATAAAATTGTACGAGAGAAGTTTGCATCACAAAAGAAAGACGTCGAAGCCTCATTAACGGGGTACGTTTCAGTCATCTTTGTATTTGCTGATAGCGTTGCTTATTCATATAATATATATTTATCCTTACAAATGACTTAACTTTACATAATTATATAGTACTATACTGCTGTACCTGAAGTATGGACTCTGAGTTAATAATGAACGGACATATGTTTGGTGCAATAGGTTAGTTCTGTATGAAACAAGGAAGTGCAAAATTTGTATTTTCAAGATTTCTTTCAAACAAGAATTCTTTCTTGTAGATTCATGGCAAGAACAAGGCCTGCTGAGACAAGAATTTTCAATAATATAGATGGAAGCAAATATCCAAGTAAGAAAGACCTGATTATTATACATTTTTCGTTTTGTTGCAATGAGGAAATCAGTTTATAGTTTTCGTCAAGATAGCTAAGGAACTAACATTCCCTTTCTCTTGATATTTGAGATTTCCAACAAGTAAAACGGACAGGAGCTTCTAAAATATACGTTTTTTCTATAAGAAACTTGGATCAGCACTTAGTACTAAAAGTTTCTTAATTTCGCATGAAAATTTCGGTGTTTTAGTAGTAAAAGTTTCTTAATTAGTTTCTTATTTTTT